>JBBPCX010000135.1:4783596-4803983 GCA_037974365.1 Hydrocynus forskahlii | reverse complement strand
ATATGTATTTGTGTATATATTTGTGTGTGTATATATATGTATGTGTGTGTGTGTAATTTCTGAACTGTAAAATCCTAGTATAAGTCGTAGAAAGGAATTGTTTTTGTTCTTAGAAAGGCATTGTCAGTCTGTTACTTTCAGTACCGCTTCGACAAACTGCCAGTAACTGGAATTCACAGCTCAGGGCGTTGGCTCATTTGGAGGCAGTTACCTAAGCTATGGCTCAGCAAGCAGGCTGAAAGTGAAAGCCCTAACCACAACAGGGGCAATGTTAAATACAAAGTATCTCAGAATAATAGTCTCAAAGCAGGGTCAGCCTCACCACTCACACCCACCACTCATTTGTATTTGCTACCATTAGCATATGAAAGGTTAGAAAAGGGTCACACCTCTCTATGAACCACTCAGTAAGAAAACTGGTGACACACAAGCCCCATTCTCAGAAGGGGGTTCACAAATTTCCCCTTTACTCCACAGTTACTCAGTCAGCCATGACGTTGCTATTGCACTGGAGCTGCAGAGCTAGAGTAACAAACAGAGTATAGATGCTTATGCGGTTTTATGACAAAGTGTGAACATCCTCTATTGGTTACACTGCTTTGATTTTCTAAATGGATGGGAACAAATAACAGTGTGTATTAGTACAGTAAGTAAAGTCATTCTGCTTTAAATGTGTATGAGTGAGCTCCCTTTACAGGATGTGTGGTTGTTTTCACTTCAACAAAACGTGTCATTTGATCAGGAAGGCCCCATTTTGTATACAACTGTACCCCGCTGTGGAAACTGCATGAGTCATACACACTTTAAACCACATGGAGGTATTAAGTAACCTGAAATTGATTCGCCTTTGTGATTTCTGAAACTTTCTTACATACTGCCTACTATAAAAGAGCTTAAAATGTTGAGCTATGCTTTTGTTGTATTTTTCTAGATTGCAATATGACATATAATGTCAGTCACCATATGACATCTGTCTGGATGACTTAAAGGATGACTATTTACCTGTGGAACAATTCATAAAATGAGCTCAGACAGGAAAATTATAAATAATGCAGCTATATTATTCTCCACAATGCATTGTTACACGTCCATGATGAACATCACTGAACGACTTAAGTTTCTGCAGTTTTCATTATGATGGGAAACAAGATTCAAATTCTTAGCTACATTAACCTCGCAGCTGAGTGCAAAACTACAGAACTGAACCTCTTCTGAACCATGTCCTGGCTGATTAACTACATTTGGGCTAAGGTGAGGGATTTGTCATCAAACTGCAGCTCGAGTGAACACAGCAGAGTCTGCTCACTGTGAAAACTTGTCCAATAGTTTATATATATATTTAAGATTCAGCATTTAAGAGTAACTGTACTGTTTTCACTTCCTCCTCTCCTCAGTGTGAGGCGGGATAGGGAACAGGCCAAGATTGAGACTTCCGCTGTGTTACTTGGCCAGACGCTTTGATAATGATAGTGTTGGGCTGAGTTCCAGTCATTAATTTGTCTCATCACTCTCTCTTCTCATCTCTCTACCTACACACACACACACAGTGCCAGTGCTGGTGATGGCAGGGCTGTGTTGTGTGGGTTCCTGCTGCTTCGTGATCTTCTTCCACACAGAGTACCTGCGACTCCGCGCTGAGGCGGCGGCAGCTGAAGACGCGTCAGCGCAGACGGAGTCGGAGCGCACGCTGGGAGGAGAGTCGGACTACACTGCAGACGCGTAGGGAAACACGACCTCCAGCACAGACTGTGTACTGGGTACTGTAGTAATGCCTGCTGAGTCCCTGCTTGGCATTCAAAACATGTTTTTAAAAAAACAGTAGATTTCAGGTTTTCTCTGGTTTCTAATATTATTTTGAGCTACTTAGTTACTAGTTACTTCAAAAGAACTTAACATTCCAAGAAATATTTTGTGCTTTATATTTTTAACAATGTAAATGATTAAAGCAATCTAAATAAGAAAAATATTAGGTTTAAACCAGGCATTCTAAGTTTTTTTTTATTTTATTTTATTGAAACCCCATCCACAGACTAGGAGTTTTGTATGGTGATGTACATTATTCATGCTGCTACTGTCTACTATCATGTACTACGATCATGTACTTTAAATGCTACTTTAGCAGCAATATGTAGAGCAGAAATGAAGCCAGATTTCAAATGTGTACAATTTGGATTCATGGTACTACTGTATAAACAATATCTACTTGAGACGTAATTCATTATGCACTAATTTTGTTGATGGTACAAAAGTTCTGGATCTAATCATTGTAAAGATTGTGTGAATATGTAAAGAATTGGGCACTGGTTATTGCCAGGTTTTTTTTCCCCCTAAACTATTAAAAAGATGTTACAATGAATACTTTTGTTTTCGTGAAGGGAAGAAAGGTCTGAGCGTGTCCACATAGCCCAAAAAAAGCAGGTTAGATGTGTATTTTCCTTGTAAGCCCTCTAGACATGCTCCAACACTAGCAGTTTGAAACTCAGCTCTATATCCTTGAATGCGACTGCTTTGACAAAACACAGCAAATAAATGTTTATCTTCAGGAGATTTTACACACAGTACGTCTGAGAATGTGATAAAACCTCCACTTTCCAAGATGCAGACCAAGATGGCTCTACACCATCTGCTGGTCAGACATATGTACTGTTTCATGGCCGTTAAAACAGGTATAAATGAGTCATAAATCTCTTGCAATGAAACGAATGACTTTAAAAATTGTCTCTAATAAAAAAGGAATTTAATTGCTGTCTGCAAACAAGTCCATCCACTTCAAGGCCATTTAGAACTGTGGTCATCAGCCCTGGAGTACCCCTGCCTGTAGTTTTTCTGCTGTAACACACCTGATCCAACTTATCAGCTTATGAACAGGCACTTCCTAAATTGACAAGAAAAACATTCAAATATGCAGGACAATGGTACTGCTGGAGCAGGTCAGTAATTCATCACATGCATTTTCTTTTAAACAGTCTACCAATTCTGAATTAGTAGAATAACCAAAAAACAAGACAATTCTTTTTCTTAAAAAAGGAAGACAGTTCAATGTATTTCTTTACAGTTCCAAAATACCTCATTACAGTGGTAGATGAGCTTACACAATGCAGGCTGAGACTCAACTCATTTAATCATTTCACCATCAAAATGACTTAAAATACATATAAAAATGTAGAGTTCTGGATATCGGGCTTGTTGAAATGAAATGGAAAGCCGCCTTTTGTCCACTTCACTTTGGGTTTTTAAAAAAACTATGCTGCGCCAATACCAAAGTATAATTAACAGGGTACAAATAGGGGGGAAAAGTTAAAGAAAAAAAACATATACGCATACACGCACTACAAAAAAAAAATCAAAAAAATCTCAATGGCCATTCAACACCATTGAGAGAGGAAAAAAAACCCCATCTCCATCATGTTTGGTGAATGTTAACACTTTCAATGCCACGAAAAATGCGAGCAAAAATAGAGTCTGAACCAGGTGATGATGGGCTTGGCTTATCTGAGAGCTTCACTGCTGGCAAGTCGATCAAAGCTGCAGTGCGCAGAACTGCTGATACACAGCCAGGATGTGGTGGTCCAGTTCAGCCGTGAACAACAGGTTCTCTAGGGTGCCCATGTACTGCTGGATGGTCACATGGTGCTGCCAATCACACACAGAGAGGAAAAAAAACAGGTCCAATCAAGAGAAATCCAGTATTTCTTCAAAAAGCACTTGCAGAACTTGTAGAACAGTATTTTATTATTCCTGTTTGTGAAGTCAAAAAAAAAAGTCTTTTTATAACACCGAGGTAGCTAGAGCTCACAGAGTACATGTACATCACATTTTTAGAGATGAACATGAAATGATTAGACTCCTCGAAGAGAATATGATGGAGATTTGTAACTGTCTGCTCACAAAATGGAACAGAGCAAAAAGGTTTATAATGTGAGCGCAATGTTTGACAGCACAATTTATGATCATTAATAAATATATAAAAGAAGAGTACCATGAGGAAGATCTGCTGCAGTCGCTCAATGCAATTCTTATACCAGGAGGTGTTGATGTCTACGCTTCCCGTCTCACAGCGAACCAGGTGCTCAGTCAGCAACATGATGAAACGCTAGAGATCAAGCATGAACGAACAAACCAGGGATAATGGGTCAAAACCCATCAGGCAAAACGTAATAAGAAACGGTTTTGGTAGTTTTCTAGGCAGCCTATTATGTGCATGCATTTCTACAGGCTGAAGTCACATCAAAAACCAAGACAACTCGCCTTACCTGGAAGATGACAAGAAAGAGGTTCTTCTGTTCACTCTGGGCTGACTCCACTTTCTCTTGCAGCCTCTCAATCTGCTCCTCCAGCTGACCATCCTCATCCTCACTGTTCTTCTCCATGTCCTCTTCATCACCACTATCCTTCTGCTGAAGATGAACGTACTTGCAGTCAAAAACAATGTGCTTTCACCCTCTGTACTCATTACTTGTCCTACTGGACGCAATATTACTGATCCAAAAGGTCAAAATGTTTGTGCCACATACTCATTTAATTTTGGTGTTTCAGCAGCACGTCAAATTCATGTTTCACGACGTGACTGGGGGTCAGTGTAAATGAGGTTCCTCGACTTTTCTACAAGCTCTACCATACCTTCTTGTGCTGCTGTTTTTCCAGCTTGTCCTTCGCTTCCTCCAGCTCCTTCTGGATCTTCTGGACATGTTTGTTCATTTTTCGGATAGTGGAGTGAAGAATCTCCCACATGTAAAGTCTGACACATTCCAAAAGACAGTAAGGTAAAGAAATCATGGAGCAAGAAAAATAAGGTAAGGTAAGTGTCATGAAGGTATACCGGGTGAAATCATGAGCCATGTCAGAAGAGAAGATCCAGTTGGCCACAGCAGCACAGTCGACTATCTGAGTACGGATCATCTTGTCCACCAGAACTGAAATCATCTGAATAGGCAAAGAAGTCTATTATCAACTGAAAGTCCAGTCTAAACAATTCTTGAAGAACCTGATCACAGTTGAATAAATGATTCATGCAAGGAACAGCAGAACCTTAACATTAGGCCGTGTACTGATCTACTCTCAGTTCAAATGACCTCCTGGGTACCTCATGTGCCTAGTTCGTGTCAAGAACTGCAACAATTAGTGCACAAAGGTGACGAAGGTAGATCAGCTTTTTCTTCAAGATTAGTGGTAACAACCTGATTACTGGATTTGTTCTATATTGTTACTACTATTATATGGGGAATTGAGCAGCCAAGTCAACACCTTGAACTAAGTGTAACTCAAACCATTCTTGAACAATTTTTGCAGTGTGGCGAGACTCATTATCCTGCACAATGAGACCACGGCCATTACAGAATACCATGAAAGGGTGAACTTTGCTACAGTGTACCAGTTCAACGCGGTAGGTAGTCAATGCCAAGAAACGTTCACATGAATGCCAGGACACAAAGTTTCCCAAGAGAAAATTGCCCAGAGCATTAAACTGCCTCTCCCGGCTTGCTTCTTCTTGCTCCATGATGCAGTTCTGATGGTCATGTGTCTACAATCTGTGGGATCAGACCAGGCAAGCTAGCCTTCATTCCCCAAGCGCATCAATAAGTCTGGACATCAACGACCCTGTCGCCGGTTGACTGTTACATCAATGCATACCAGGAACATCTCTCAAGACCTGCCATTTTAGGGTGCTTTCACATCTGTGGTTCGGTTCATTTGGTCCGGACCAAGGGCAACAAATGATACATTGTAGCATTTTTCTGCCGTTTTGGGTCCTTTTCACACTACACTGATTGCTCTGGTCCGAACCAGTTGAAACGAACCAAAACGCAGTCACGTGACAACATCTACATCACTCGTTGGTCAGATGTGCCATTGAACGTATTTCCTAAACTGCTTTTCGATTGGTCAGAATTAACGTGCGGGAAAATTTCTCCTTTCCTGAGCTGCCCGTTTTATTAAAGTCCATCCCGCACTTGGATGTACTGCTGGAGTTTCTTTGCCTTAACCCTGCACTGTTCTACTGATCTATTAACCCCCGTTTCCCTGAGCTGTCTGCTAAATAAGCAAAATATTGCTGTGTTCTTATGAGTTTTTGAAAGTAGGGACCTAATGTGATCATCGGACAGCGCAGCTGTGGATTAGTGTAAAAAGGCGCAGTACTTTTTGCAGTTGGGTCTGTTCGAGTTCGGATCATGTTCTCACCACAAACGAACCGCTCCAGGGTTCGTTTGAAAGCGTACCGAGACCACCTCTTCAAGGAGGTCTCAGTACGCTTTTTTGGTGCGCTTTTGGTGCACACTCGGGTGCAATTGTTACATTCACACCTGCCCAAACGAACTCTAGTGCGATTCAACCGAACTAAATGAGGCATGTGTGAAAACACCCTTAGAGATGCTCTGACCCAGTCGTCTAGCTATCACACATTCATCCATGTCAAAGTTGCTCAGATCCTTGTGCTTGCCCATATTCCTGCTTCCAAGACATCAACTTCAAGAACTGACTATTCACTTTCTGCCTAATACTGACAGGTGTGTATGGTTTTCACATTGTGGCTGTTTGGTGTATAGACTCTAGGACTGCATTTTGTGTAAGCCCATAGAGACAGATGGGGGGGGGAAAAACATTAAGCTAACCTGTGGGTGGTTCCTCCAGGCCTCATAAACCACCTTAAGAATGTGCAGCTTCCCCTCATCACTGTCAGTCAGATTCTTCAGCACTTCATGGAACCTGTGGAACAAGGAGACAATAATAATAATAATCTAAAAAGTGTGAGACAATGAAGACTCCACTCATGTACAGAAATACAGCGACAATCATTCTGCCAACAATCAGAGGTTTCTACTGCTTAGAACATCAGTAATTAAGTCACTCCACTTCAAACTGCTTCTTTCTACAATCGCAGTTATTCTTCGGCAGCTGGCCGTGACAGCTGAGAGACGGAGAGAACCCGGAGGGCTGCAGGCCAGTCAGTGTGGGGTTCTGGAACACTGCACTCACTTGGCAAGGGCACTGAAGGAGTGACTGAAGGACTTGGCAGCCAAGTGGAGCAGAGTCTGCAGGAACACGTCTATTTTCAGTGGGTTAAAGCCGTCTCCCTCATCTAGAAGAAGAGAAGACCTGGATTTAGGAAAGCAACAGCTTGAAAGTGCCTCTTTACTTTATCTTAGCAGTAGATTTCAGCACAAGAAATATGAATACAGAAATGCCCAAAGAAACTAAAGACGAGCTTCTAGCAACAAAATAAGTCTTAAAGAATGAATACGGCAAGATTTCACACCATCATCCTCCTCCTGGTTGGGATTGGGAACTTCCTTCAAGATAGTGAGAATCTCCTCGTTTGATGCCCGGTTTTTGATTGCATTTGATACCGTTATGGCCATAGCATATCCAGGCAAAGAAGCTGCAACACAAACAGAGTCTTAAAATATTCCTGCCCTGCATATTTTAGTATTGTTCCCCTGCTCTAATACACTTATACTCAGTAAAGGTTTATTTAGGAGTTGATTAGATTAAATGAGACGAGTAGGAGAAGAAAAACACACTACAATGTACAAAACAACTAAGAATTAATGCCATAACCACAGAATCAAAATCAGTAGAGCAGCTCAACCACTTCCCAAGTTACATGTAGCTCACAAATGCTGTTTTTTTTATTTATCTAAAATCAATTTTGTGACAATGATAATGAATATGGAGGAATCTGATACAAGGTCAAGGTCTTCTTTATGATTGCTTTGTGAATACCAGCAGTGGTGGTGTCTGAAATGGCTGTAACAGAGAAATGTTTTTCCTTTATAAAGCTGAAGTCATAATGCACCCTAATCCACACTGGCAAGTCTGCACTACGTAACGAACAGCTGGATGCAAACTGATTAGAAAGAGATTTTGGTGATGTGTTTTTTAATGGGGAAAAGTATTTTAGTTGTCTAGTGTCAGTTTTTTTTTTTTTTAGTTTAATGGCCAGCTCCAGTTCTCAACCAAAGAAAAGCAAGATTTGCAATTACACATAGAGTCAGGGGGAAAATTGTGTAAATCCTTTAAAACATTGCATTACATGAATTAGACAGTCACTAATCCGGACTGATCTTAGTGGAAAAAGTCTTGAAGCTGGCAGTACTTACTGTCCTCTGCATATTTATACTGGAACAATGGATCAGCTGGGATTAAAGCAGAAAAACTAGGAGGCACAATGTCTACTATCCGCTGGTGATAAGACAGCCTGTAATGAAAAAATAAAGGGCAGAATTAAGCAAAATGAGGAAGGATATGGCAAGTAAACATCTTTAATCAGGAAAGTACACAAGTGGGAAAACGCACCTCATGGATTTTTCCAAGACCTCTTTTACAAATTTAGGTTTGGGTTTTTCAAGATCCACTGTTAAACAGTCAGCCCTACAAGAAAAGAAGGAATCAGTACAGGATTGATTGAATGGGGCTTTCATGTGTTTAACTGCCAACCAAGCAATGCGAAAAGCTCAGAACTGTTGTAACTGACAGGCTAGTTTTCACTGCAATAAAGAACTTTAAAGTCAGGAAGATGTCCAACATTAAAGCACCATTCACAAGACCACTAAAGTTGGAGGCAAGGCACAAAAACACTGTTCTTCTCCTGTTATGGCCAGGATGCTGTTTCTCATTTCTGCTAATATATCTAAAATAAAACTACCCATTCTCTTTTTCAGCCACTTCCATCTGTAGAAATCCCTCATGTGAAGTTGCACAAATTATTTACTATGAGCAGTAAATGGTAAGCTTTCACATCAAAATGACTTAAAATCAATTTCAAAACTACAAAAAAACAAAAACAAAACAATGGACACTGCAGCTTATTATTAGGTATGTGCTTAATTTATGTAAAAGTTAAGTGGCACTTACCAGTCATCCCAGCTCCATCTGAATTGAAAGTTGCTAAGATGATGAGAGAACCAGCTGATGAATCTTAAAGTAAAGAAAAAGTATGTTGAGGATGTTGAACTGAGGAAAATAAAAACTGAAATGTCTATTTTGAAAGATTCATACTAATAACCTTTGTTTTGTTTTTTTAAATAAAGTTGCTAAAATAGCCTTAAAATGGACAAATCAGAAACCCCAGATAAATAGTCATGACCAACAATAATGCCCTCATTTTTTAGGTAGTTCAGGTCAGTCTATTTGTGCCTTGTTCAAAGAAGGGCATACACTCACCGGTCTATGCACGTTGTGTTCATGGTATCCAGTCTCATGTACATCATCTCAGTGGCTTGAGCAAGCTGAAAACAAGCTTGAATTAAGGATCAATTAGTAGTCTCAAAATGAGACTTCTCAAATGAGTTGAACAAATGAGTAGATTTTTGAGAACAAAATGAATGTGAAGAGACTGACAATGATATTGACATGAGAAATCTTCCTCTTCCCCATTCAAGTTTAGTTCCTCATTATACACATCACATCACATTCAGAGCCTCTATTCCAAAAATTCAGCAATATTAGAAAACTACCACAGCCAGCTTTCCTTTACTCTATGTTAATAAAAACAGGGCTGAGAGATGTTCCTCCTATCCTATCCCACCTTTTTTTCTCCCCATCTTATCCAAACTTTAAACTACATGGCCACAATCCCTATGTATACCAAATGTAAACAGTCCAGCAGTGGAAAGGGATACAACTTGAGGTAACGATCCAGGCTGTAGCTTGCAGAGCTCAATCAGTAACGCAGTGTACATGACATCAATATGAGGAGGAGACGGCAGCTGGAACAGCTCCCCAAAGATCACCTGAAGAAAGACAATTGTCAATGTTAGGCAGGAAAAATCACAGTCAACAAAATCTGTATTATTTACTGCTGGAATGGATCATGAAATGCATTCTGAAGCCTTTAAAGGAGTGTCATGGAGTTTGTATGGGCAAACTATCAGCATCAGTATGCCTGTGTGTCCACTGAGAGCTCATAACATACCTCAACAATATGGTAGTTTAGAGGAATCTTGTTTTTGCCAGGATAGCTCAGCAACTGAGCAGCACTAAAAATAAGCACACAACATAAGAATGGATCAGAACAGCAGGTTTATGAGGCCAGAAGACCAACAGGACAATATTGGAAAGAGCAATCAGACGTATTATTATCATTAAATGTACATAATTACATTACACTACGCAAAGTCACGCTGTCAGTTGAGACTGACGTGATATTATGGTTATTGACATTTCTGTAGTTAGAGCTCACCAGGTCTTCCTCTCTCTCCAGTGAGACTTGATGATGCAGTGCAGGTTCTCTTCGATCACAAACCGCTCCACAGAGTGACTTCCAGGCATGACAGGGCCCTGAGACCAAACAACAGACAGGCAGACATTGTGTGTATCGGACTTAAGTTCAGTTTAACTCAGCTTTTTCAATGCACAGCCTGCAATAAATACAACGTGCCCGTCTCATTATGCATTGCATCTGCTGCAACTGAAGGATAACACATCCAACAGAAAATGAAGAGGATACACTGCAATGCTGGACCAATGTAAATGCAGCATTGTAGGGCTTCATTTTGCATTTCAAATGAGAAGAAACTGCTCTAGAAATGTAGCTCGATTCTGAGACGCGATACAAAAAACAATTAAGTCAACACTTTAAAATGACAAAGAGTAATGCACCGTATTGATACGTACAATCAACAATCTTCAGATAATAAATGTTTAGGGTTCTGCCTCTAATATACATGTTTATTAGGGTAGGAGTATTAATGGCCATTTTACTCTGGTTTTGCTAATATTGAACAGGTAGGAGGTTCCCTGCTGGCCTCACCGTTGGCTGTTATACAGCCTTGCCAAGGACGCACCTCAGGAGCATCAGTGTAATCAAACATGCGAAAGATGACACGAGGCATGGGGTAGACAGCATCGTCAGAGTGGGCTGGCGGGGTGAAAGGGGGCAGGTTGTGCTGCAGAGCCTCACACAGCACACTGTCAAAGGCAATGTATGGCCTCAGGATGTGACGTTCCTGCCAGCGATCCTTCTTCAGCTTCTGCACTTGAGCCCACAGGCAGTCCAAATACTAGGAGAAGGAAGAAGAGAGAGAAGATTTAAAGTGGAAACATTAACAATAGCTCAATCAAACCCTCAAAAAATGACACACTTGGATGGTCTTCAAAAACTTCTAAACTTCTGGATTCCTAATTTTACCACAAGAAAGTGTTTGACACATCACCAGCCAGTTCATTCTCTGAATATTACAAGAGCGAAAAAGCTGGTGCGGTGCAATGCAATGCATGTGTTGTTCACATGATGCATTTTCCTTGGTTACATGCCGCTAGTCTGTTCTTACAAGGTTCCCTACAAAATAGTCAAATCACAGTGAAAGTTCAATATCATGATGCATTGAATCATTTTATAAAGAGCTACAATTAACAACAGAATGCTGAGTTTAGAGAAGAGCAAAGCTCACCTCTTCCTGAGGGTGGGGCTTCTCTGCTGCCCACACCTGCAGCATGGGCACATGGGTCTTCTGTCGCCTCCTGAAACACATTAAACAAGATTTACATGCAAAACCTGGGTGCTGTGCCACACACTCAGTTACTCTAGTGACTCAGCACCCAAAATGGATCACTCAGGTAGTACATTGTGAGTGAATCAAACATTTAATGTTGCATAAAAACACATGCTGCTATGCACTGTCGTTTTACATTAAAATAATTACATTGAATGACGTGATCCGAGTGTCCCTTTAGTCAAAAATAAATAAATTAAAAAATAAAAGTAACGCACTTCAGATAGCCATCAATCTGGTTAAGCAGGCGATCCATCTCCACGTCCTTCTTCTCATAAAGCTCTTTCCCAACCCAGGGCAAACAGGACAGTACAGCATACACATACCAGTCAGAGCGCACCTGGAGAGCGAAGCATTAGTTAGCTATGGGTCAGTGTTTTGTCAACAAAGTTTTCAAAGTTCTCATGTATGAGGAGAGCAGCAATGCACAGTCTAAACATTTTAAATATGTCTGCATGATCACCTGTGGTATGTCCTCCTCCTGTGTGACGCTAACATAGTTTTCAAACATGGCAACCATTGAAGGAGCTGCAATGACGTGGCAGTTCACCAAGTCGCTGAGGAAGCGCACCTACAGAAATAACAGAGCAGGTGAGAAATCATCCTAGGAACCAAAAAATGGCAACTTCAGTCTCATCAGTAATGAGGAATACACACCAGGTAAACAGCTTCAGAGTAGAGGTTTGACTTAAGTGTCTCCTTGAGCTGCCGGATCATGGCCTCCACAAACTCCCCACCAAAATTGTAGTTCCGTGCATTTAAGAGCCCCACTAGTGTTGTGTAGACAGTTAACTTCTCAGGCAAGAGGCGTGCGCTGTCAAAACATATTTAAATGTTGAATGATATTTAAATGTGAATGTGCTATGCAATCAATTTATGATAAATCTGATAAGGACATAAAATCTGAACAACTTACACAGCACACAAGATGCGCAGGATTTTGTTTTTGTAATTAGGTAGATCTGCTTCCAAAACACCTGCAAGGCCTTCCAAATTACTCTCCAAGGAGGAAGTACTCTGGAAGCAAAAGAGGGTAAGACGGACAAGTTCTGTCATCTAGATGACCCTTTACACTTTGGATCAAATGATTAAACATTCTAAAACTGACAAAACCAAGAGCAATCAACAATGTCTTGATTTTCACTTCCATCAACCACCGCAACTTTATTGGTGCAAGATTAACATTTCCTGTGTTGTCTTACTTTTTCTCCAACTCTGCATATCAGCGATTCAAGTCTGTCCTCGATTTCAATTGGTTCAGACGTCCTCCTCCTTTTGTGAGGCTGCCCTCCTAGATTACAAGACAAAATCATGCTTTAGTTAAACAACTTCATTCAAGCAGCAGACATTTCAGTTAGGCAACATGAAAAATGTTGCGTTAAAACATTTAGAGACATTTTCAAGATCAATGTGCTAGTTTGGAAACTCATCAAATACTCAGGGCACAAGGATTTTCATTCAACACATCACACCCCCGTGCTGCAATCAGTCCAGGGCTCATTACACTCCCTTCATGATGAAACATGCAGTCAGTGATCAAGTACTGACATCAAAAATGTGCTCGAAAAGCATTTTGTGTACAATGAGAAAATATATCATGAAGACAATGATAAAATACTCTATATGGACAAAAGTTTTTGGACACCTGACCATTACACCAACAGTGACATTGACCTCAAGTACATAGACTTTAATAAGGACTTGCCCTTCACTGGAAGTAAGGGACCTAGCAAAACCCTGAGAAACAGTCCCAGCTCTTTTGACCATATGATGTATCATCACACTGACTGTCTGTAACAGTCCAGTTCCACATCACTATTTTAAGTATAAGGAACACAAAGGAGCAGTACATGAGTCAGTATCGACAAAAAAGATCCACTGGTTACCTAACCAGATCAGACCATGATTTGGCTCTAGTCTTTTGGTGCACAACCCCTAGGCATTACTTTGTTCACATCCATTATGTTCAGAGTGTGTAGATCGTTGTGGATGAGCTTATCTGACAAGAAAACAACTGTAAAAGTACATGTACATGTGTTCAGTCTGTGTTAAACTAGTCGGAGAAATAAAAAAACTGTCGAGAGAAATTAGCTATTTGCACTTGTAAACTTAACACAATTAACTGCAAAACCCCATTAATGCATAATTGCATAACCCTTCCTTTTTCTAAAGGCAGTTTCATTTGAACAGCATGGCAGAGGTAGTTAGCTTAGCTCGGTTAGCTTACCTGCTAAGCTGATTTAGCTGTTTTGGGGGCAATACATGTTTATCTAGTACATCTGGGACTTTATATTTATACATAAACCCTAACCAATGTCAGCTACAACTGTAGAAGTCATTAAAACACAAATGTCCTGTTTTGTCTCGGAAAGCGTTGCTAAGAGGTTAGCATGGAGCTAAGGGCCTCACACTCACCATCATTCTCATCGCTGTGCCTTCTCCTGGACATCTTTCCACGCACTGTATTTCCTCTTCGGATGTATGAGAGTCTCCTATGTCTGGGATGCTATCAAAAATATTCAAAATCTGTGAGAAATATAAGTATGTTGAGTCCTAAAGCCGAAAGATCTGGATGCTATGCAGCCACTGCAGAAACTAGCCGGGCCGGGAGGGAGGGACTCCTTACAAACACATCCGGAGCCTCCAACACGACCACATGGTGCAGAAACGAGGCTTTATTTTGTTTTAGTCGTACTCACTTTTGGTTTTTACAAGTCTGAAATCATGAGCTGTTCCTAAAGAATCTGTGTCAGCAGGGCTGTGTTATATCAGAGTGGTTTTACACCCTTTTAGCACCTTAAACTCGTGATCAATAGGGAAATAACATTCAAATGGATCTAGGAGATCCTGAAGCTAGTCTTCTCCTTCTTTTGGATGTCGAGAAGGACTCTCCAGAGGCTCCAGAGACCCTCCAGCAGGAGAAGTCCTTCTCCACGACTCGAAAGTCCTACAGCCACGTGAAGAAGAGGGTATGTTAATCTGTGAACTGTCTGAATGTTATTGAATGTTAATCTCATTAAATTATCGCCAGATGCTGTTTTATTTGCATTTATTTTTATTGCATCAACACTAAGACACTTCAATAAGTTATTTTGCACAACTGATCTGATGGTACAGTACTCTAAATCTTTGTTTCACTAATGTTCCTGTCATTGTGTTACACTGTTGTTTGTTGTTGCACTGAGCATGCTAAAGACACAAGAATAAATAAAGGGATGAATTAAATTCTATCTTAACTGGTGGTCTAGTGTTTAAGGAGTTGCCCCTGTGATCAGAGGGTTGTGGGTTCAAAGCACAGGACTGCTAGTGGCACCACTGAGGTACCCTTGAGTAAGGTCCCGTCCCCACACACTGCTCCCCTGGTGCTGTGTTCCTGGCTGCCCGCTGCTTCACTTGGTGAATGGGTTAAATACAGAGAATGATTCCCCAATCATTTTGGGTTATGTGTATTTGGAAATTTGAAAAAAGAAATAATGTTTACCTTCAGACCAGGTAAGTAATACATTATATGGACAAAAGTATTGGGACACATCTGTTTTTCAGGGTTTTGGATAGGCCCCTTATTTCAAGTGAATACTGCAGCATACCAAGACATTTTGGACAACGCCATGCTTCCACCTTTTTGTCACAGTTTGGGGAAGAACATTTTCTGTTACAGCATGACTGTCCCAGTGCACAAAGCAAGCTCCATAAAGACATTGCTGGCTGGATGAGTTTGGTGTGGAAGAACTTGACTGGTCCCCACAGAGCCCTGACCTCAACCCCATCCAACACCTTTGGGATGAACTGAAACGGAGATTGCGAACCAGGCCATCATCTGTGTTGGACCTCATAAATGCTCTACAGAATGAATGGGCACATATTCCCACAGAAACTCCAAAATCTTGTGGGAAGCCTTCCAAGAAGAGTGGAAGCTGTTATAGCTACAAAAGGGGTCCAGCTCCATATTAAATTGTATTTGGATGCAACATCACTAAAGATGCAGCTGATGTAATGGTTAGGTGTCCCAATACTTTTGTCCACATAGTGTACTGTACTAAAACAAAGTACACTACCAGTCAAAAGTTTTTGCACATCATAGGCTTTTACCCCTTATCTATTTATTTTTATTCTTGTTAAACATTGGAAAGTTGTTGAGTGAACAGCTATAATTGGAAATATGTCAAATAAAACAAGTTTCCTTTATAACATTAGAGAGAATCTTTAACAGTGCATCTCTGACATCCTATTAACTGGTTGTGAGGTGATGCAGAGTCAAATTATAGACAGTCCTTTAACTGTAGGCTGTTATTTAATAGCTCGTTAAATATATAACACTGGTCTGATGATTCACATGATAATTATAATAAAATAAAGGGGCCACTTTAATTATAATGATATTAGTTGGCTTTGTATAGGATAGTAGTGAGGAATAAAAAAATACATTTTCCAGCTAATAAAGGAACTCAAATGGTGACACATACTGTAAATATATTTGTTAGCAAAGAATATTGAGTGGTTTTCTATTTCTAAATATTGAGTGAGTAACATGCAAATGTAGAAAATGTGTGAAACAACATGAAACAAAGTAGCATGTGTATCATTCCTTCCCATTTGTTGTCATCAACAACAGTTTTTTTATTTAATGATGGATACAAGCAACAAACTAGATAGGTAGGCAGATAGGTTGTTAGACAGATGAATGAATGGAGTCTCTCTGTGACTTAGGGTTCCCACTGCTTATTTCATTAATGGTAAGAAAATGTCCCTGTCTATAATTGTCTCATTGAATGGACTGAAAACTGCCTTCTCTCTCTTGTAGACCTTTGCAATTTTTGTGGCGTCTAAAAGGGTCCCGACTCCTCCTGCAGATGCCTCTCCACTGTGGCAGTGTTGTGACGAGACTTTCTCCGACCCTTCCTCCACCCACAAACATATTTCCAACACGCACGCTGCTGAAATCGAGCAGCTCACCACCGCGGCCCTGGATCTAATGCTCAGCTGGAGCGAAGACGTCGTTTCACAGGAAAAAGACCTCAACGACTGTCCGTCAATGGACGTGTCCTCCTGGATCCCCGACACAAGCCATCTCTCCGAGAACGAGCTCAGAAAGTAGAGTGTCTTTTCTTCTCCCCAGGCTTCTGTAGTTGTATTTAAATACGTAATCATCCGTCCTCTTGTATTTAGAGGTTATGTGGTTTGCACCTATGACTGTAAGATCACACACATTGCACTGTACTGTTATCTGTCAAAGGAGCCTGTATGCATAATTCATTTATAAAAACTCCTGCAGTCTTACCTGTATGAATGGAGAAGAAGAATTCATGCTAAACTGAAATGCAATTTCAGGTAGATTGTATTCAGTTCTGCTACAAATTTGGCATCATCCTTAATGAATGTCTGCTGCTATCAAGCAACTGAGGACAATGTGTACCTGTGTATATTTTCATGTTGTTCACTCATATATTTCCACTATGCACATGTAGACATACATAGATCCAATGTGTGCATACATATATACAAACATCTATATTTATACTTTTGTATTATTTGTATAGTGTACTTTTTATATTAAACTGAATATTGTACTTATATTGTATAGCTTTTATTCTATTGGTTATGTGCTGCTTCTACTTTCTTCTCTTGCCTCTCTTGCGCTGTCCACTCCAAAACAATGCAAATTTCCCACTAATAAAGGGTATCTTTTTATAGGTTTTGCCTTTTTGGCTCATATTCCATGCATCACTGTGCAAATAATGGTCATGTGTGTCATGCATTTCACATTTTCTCCACTGTGGTGATTTCAGTTTGGCATGAATTCCTCTCCATGGGTGTGTATGCTCAAACAGCACTTACATTATTTAAAACTCTTATATTTAATGTGCCTATGACACTTTTACCTCTTTCAGAGGCCCAGGTGAAGTCCTCCTATATTACTGCTACTGCCAGATACAAAATCCCAGGCTCATTTGTGAGTGGCAGAGTGAGCTGTGTTCAAAGCTTCACCTCACCGGCAAGGTAAACGCAGCACCGTAATGAGAATCTGCAGACGCATTATTGCTGTTTGTCTTGACAGTGAAATGTATTTTGCTTTTCCTTCAGGTACGTGTGGCCACAGAGGGCATTAATGGAACAGTCGGTGGCACCTTAAAAGCCACAAGCCTTTACGTCAAGGCAATGATGTCGCATCCCATTTTCAAAGTAATGCAAGTGGAGGACTTTAAGGTAAACTGTCAACAGATTTGTGAAGAAAAACAAATGTTGGTCATTTTAACCATCTAGAAAGTAGTTTAATTTGTTTGAAACAAAAGTACGTATTTGGTTTTGTTGTTAGACAAGTGAAGGCGGTTCACATTGCTTTCAAGAACTTAAGGTTGGACTTTATAAAGAAATTGTCCCAATGGGTGTGGACCCAGAAGAAATCTCCTACAGATTAGCAGGTAAATAGAAACAATTTGATACATATAGTACATAATATATGTCTGCATTAGTCATATTAACATAATTGTACAATTATCCAGATAATCATATTAAGTGGGATGTATCTGCTGTTCAAGGAACGCATTTAGATCCTGAGGAATTTCACAAAGAAGTGCAGAGTTTGCTTGAAGATGGTTCCTCAAAGAGTGATACAGTACTGCTGGACTGCAGAAACTTCTATGAAAGTAAAATCGTAAGTCTTTCCGTTTTTCTTTGTACTGAGAGAAGTTTATCTCTGACAATTCAAAAACTGAACAAACCATAAATAATTTATCTTCAGGGTCAATTCAGAAATTGTTTGGCCCCTGACATCCGCAAGTTCAGCTACTTCCCTGACTACGTGGACAAGAACCTGGACCTCTTCCGCAACAAAAAGGTTCTGATGTACTGCACTGGGGGAATACGGTGTGAACGAGGGTCTGCCTATCTCCGATCAAAAGTGAGTGTTCGTGAAAGTTGGCTTTCTGTCAATTTCATTTTTTAAAAATCTCATTAAACCAGCATCCTTAATTCTGCAGAATGTATGTAAGGAAGTGTATCAGCTGAAGGGTGGCATTCACAAGTATCTGGAGCAGTTCCCTGATGGTTTCTACCGAGGCAAACTCTTTGTGTTTGATGAGCGTTACACAATCTCATTCAACAACGATGTCATCTCAGGTACCACATATGCATTCTTTAACTGACAGTATAAACTCGTTTTTCTCTCATTTACACATTCTGCAAGTCATACCAATGGTTCTGAGGATTACATTTGCATTAATAAAGTTAAAGAACCCATGCTTCTGGAATGTCTTACAAATGTGATTTAGCTTGTTTTGATGTTACACCAAACTGAACCTTATATAGTGTATCAAAAGGAGTCATTACTACTGATACTAATTAGTGTATCACCTGTCTGTAGATTGCAGGTACTGTCGAGCCCCTTGGGACCAGTATCAGCTCTGCTCTACTCACTTCTGTTGCCAGCTGGTCTTGTCCTGCCCCTCTTGCAGGCAAAAGGGTCTTACAGCTTGCTGCCCTGTGTGCCAAGCCAAAGAGCCGGTGCCCAGTTACAGCCCCTCGCAGGAACGTCCGCACAGAGAGGAGTGCGAGTGTACCGACTCCCGGCCAAGGATCCCTAAAGACATCTTATGACAAGTGTTTTCCTAGTATTCAGGACACAGCATTGGTGATAAAGGGACAGTTTGCGCAAAAAAAGTTTTATAGATTTTACTATCATAATCAAATCAGCTACAAGTTTTTAAGTCTGTCATTTTAGAACATCAAATTGGCAGTTTGAATCAATTACTAACCCAAAATGTGTTTTTTGCTGTGAAATTATACGGTTGTGCTATTGAAACAAGAATGACCCTCAGAATGAAGTCTGTTGTAAAACTGCAATAAATGACAATCTCCAAATCTTTATTTATAGGCACTCAGTTATATAAATACAACAGTAAGGAAATGCATCACACAATCACAAATTAAATGTACCATTCAGTGGTCAAGACAAAGGCTTTAGCAATGGAGAGACAAAAACACGTAAGTTTGGTTTGTTCATTTCTTACACATGATGACCACAAAGATCTAGACATCAGTGAGTCTTACTACACAGTTCCACCTATGATTTAATTCAAAACTATACATAAGGCCCCTGGAAAGAGAAATATTCCCTTTGTGAGAACGTGAGGAGCTAAACAATTTGGCAATGTACAAGCATCTGTAAAGAAAAAGGAGAACAAGGTTATTAGACCTCGGTTAAATTGATTCTTAGTGTAACACGAACGCCATAATAGCCGATTACAAGTTTACCTGATGTATGTAGTGACAAGGGCTGATGATACAACTATCCCCAGTGATAATACAAGTACCAGATGGTGTCGTTGCTCAGTGCTGGCCCAAACAACGGGTTCAGCTGTGCTAGAATAGCAATTAGCCAGCTAAACAGATAGAAAAACATAAGCATGAGGTTAAAACAGATGCATCACATTTTAACAACTAAATGGCATAGACATCCCGTTTGGATCCATACTTGCAGAGGCTATGATTATGTGTTTAGGAGACAATTCTTATTCTTTTTAAATAACATTTCAACTGAAACAGTGGTACAAACTGTGTGTCCTGCCTCATGGTCACTGTGATCAGGAACCAAGATAACCCTTTATTAGTCCCACAAGTGGGAAATCTGCATTGTTATGGCAGCATATGGACAGAACAACAGAAGACAGTAAAAGCAGCATAACCATTAGAATAAAAGCTACACAAAAACAACCAGCACGAGGACAAGGAGGCGTGGTGGACGAGGCCCGGATGTCACTGTCAGCTGTTCTCAGAAGCGGGAGGTTTGAAAGTAGCCAATCTGAGAACGTTATTTATTTCTATAGTGGCAGGTCTTTAAGCGTTAATTGCGTTAAGAATATTAACGCGTTATTTTTTTCTGTGATTAATTAATCTAAT
>JBBPCX010000135.1:4770626-4782722 GCA_037974365.1 Hydrocynus forskahlii | reverse complement strand
AGATATAATATATCCTCTGTTACATGTTTGCAGCAGACATTGCACACAGTAATCTACAATATCTTAACTGCATCTACATAATGCAGTATGAGTGTGCACTCATTTCACCACTGGGAACACATTCAAAGGTTTGTGTGTGCCACTAACTAATTCACAGCCCTGGCATGAGGCAAACTGTCGATAAAGTGAATGAGAACTGTCCCCTAAATACATATTTATGAAATATATGGCCTCTGCAAGTACAGATCAATATGGGACAGTTCTCATTCACTTTTAAACAACACAGTTCATATGAAACTGAAACAGTGTTGCAAATTGTGTATACTACCTTATGGTTACTGTGACCAGGTAACAATACCTTATCTCTGCACCTACATAAATAATGCAAAATGACAGTGTACTCATTTCACTGGGAACACATTAACAGGTTCGTGTGCACTACTAATTCACAACACTGGCGTGAAGTAAACTGTTGATAAAGTGAGCATGTGCCATATTGACTGCCATGTACTTTTCTGTCCTGGTCAATTGTCATTGAAAGTCCAGTACCCAAAGGCAATGTCTGACTTTCAGCTGGCATGTAACATCATGCAACTCTGGTGTAATGAAGGAGGGATCCTTTATAATTCTGTGTTCTGTACAGCAATTACTGAGTATTACTGATAGTGCTATTAGTGATAATGACAGTATTACTGATAATTATTGAATACTCACAACAGGTAACAGCAGACTGCAGTTAGAACCAGCATGGTTACAATGACTCTGGTCAAAGGAAGAAACAGCCAATTAATGAAATTAACAAAAATCTGAGAGTTACAAAATTATACATTAAACCAAAAAAATAATTAAAAGGCTTTTGAAGCTGAATACTCTGGTGTCATTTGACAGTCACATGATGCCTGATGCATGGCAAGTCCTCTATGGGGAAGCAGACACAAGCTGATTAATCTTTGCATGAAAGCCGGGAATTTCCACTTCTTTGCTTAAGAAGGACACTGAGTATGTTTTCAGTACATACATTAAAATACCACTTTCTGTCACTTCTTTTTAAGTTTGAAGACTTAAAACACCTTTAATCAGTCCAAGCCTATTTTTGTAACTGACTACATTTACGTTCCTTTATTTATGTTCCTAGAAGGAGTGTGTGTACCCAAAACAGAGTTACTATGGGGAAATTCACATTTTAATTTAAGTCCCTATCATCTGACTGTCAGCCCCTTTCACAGATAACTGGAAAATACTCAAAGTAGGTCTAACCACTTATTTTACATTTATTTACCTTTTTAGACAGCATGAAAACATTTTAACAAGCAAACAATACCTCTAAGAGATCAAAAAATGTGACTAATGTTCAAAACAACAACTGGCCCTGCAAACTTTTGTAGCTTTAGCTTGCTAACACAAACTTACCCCCTATTTGGTCCTTTGGGAACAAACCACGGTACCACTCCTCCGATAATGCCCCAAAACAGGGTCATTACACACATAGGGATCACAAACGACAGCTCGGCCATAGTTCTTCCCCCTAAATCAGCAGTAATTTAAAGTTGTGAAGTAAAACTTGGTCAAAGGAAGCTACTGCCAACTTCTGACACTGAGAGCACAGAACAGTGGTGATCATGTGACTGCAGGCTTCACTAGGGCGGAAACTCGGTACCTAAGAATCGATTCTTTTGATCCTGATTCTTCTATAGAGAATTAACTTTTTATTCAAGTAAATGTGTCTAGGATATTTAAATCAGAATCAGAAAACTTTACTGCAAAGAGACACAATGACAAGCACAACATAAAGTATAAATAAATCCAATAAAAACCTGTAGAAAAACACAAAATGAAATACACTATATACCCATGTGCTGGGTATAAATACTATAGTAACTTACAGTTTAACCCATTCATCAAGTGAAGCAGTGGGCAGCCAGGGACGCAGCGCCCGGGGAGCAGTGTGTGGGGACGGTACCTTGCTCAAGGGGACCTCAGTGGTGACACTGGCAGTCCTGGGATTCAAACACACAACCTTCCGATTATAGGGGCAACTCCCTAACCACCAGACCACCGGCTGCCCAAGTGACCTCTTGTAAAGAATTCCTGTGAAATGTTATTGGGGTGAAAGTAAAATCACCGTGGATTTATGAATGATGGAACATCTCACATCTATGATGTTTATTATTCTTGGAAAAGTCAAGATTTTTTTGACATAAGTCAAGTCAAGTAGGTTTACACAAGTGCAGACAGGACAAAAGAGCGTGAGAAAAAAACAATAGCAACAAAACAACTGGACAAGACGACTTTAGTACTTTTCTAAGCACTAAGTACCAACTAAATGTGTCTTGGATGTGTAAAACCGAATCAGGAAACTTTATTGATCCTGGAGGTAATTGCTTATGACTGCAAAGACACACAGAAACATAAACCATTTAAATAAAGTCTAAATAAATCCAATAAAAATCTGTAGAAATATCTCAATATGAAAATATACTGTACTATATTCATGAATGCTGTGTATAGATACTATAGATAAGTAACTTAGTAAAGAGAATTACTTAGAAATCAGTAGTATATAAGTATAGACGACATAAGTAGCGGTATTCACATAGCAAAACTGTTGCACATAAGACTAACGCACGTAATGAAATGATTCAGCACCCATTTAGAAAACTTCAGGATACTAAACATGGTAAAACTATTACGCGTAAGACACTGCACATGTTTTAACACCTGATAAGAATATCGCACAACACTGCATGGCAAACAGCAAGGAAATTTTTTATGCAATATTAGTTCTTTAATACTAATTCAAATATTCACCTTTTCATGCACATATTTTGGTTTTCACAATGGAATTTAAAGACCGTTTGATTGCACGTATCAGTAAACAGTCACCCACCATTAGCCTCTAGCTTAAAATTTAATCAAACTTATGACTTGATCGAAGCCTTAAAATGATTAATTTATGTAAATATGATAAAACCCATGAGAAAAGTGTTAAAGTAAAAATCTAGACACCAGATATGGAGGACAGATTTTTCTCTCCTAGAAAGGAGACAATGTGTGAACTGCTAAAAGGGAACCTGAACTGTTGAGCGGAAGCACTACTACCAGTATAGATTAAAAAAAGGAATATATGCTTAAATATAAACATTCTTTGATACAAATTAAATATATTTAATCCTAATTTAAACGTTTCAATACATATTTTTGACATGCATCTCGGGTTTTCACTGTGGAAATGAAAGCACGACCCTTTGAATGCATGTTAGAGAACAGTTACCCATCATTAGTCTCCTTCAGTGCCATTGTAAGCCTGGCTAAAATCTAACCAACCTCCTGATTCCATTAAAGCATTAAAACAACTAATTTATGTGAAACATAATAAACATGTGAAAGAAGTGTGTAAACATCTACAGACACCAGAATTCAGTTTTTCCTCTTCTAGATGAGCTCATAGAAGACATGAGTGCGTCCAGCGGTACAGAATTACATGTGTGAACTAGTAAAGAAAAAGTGTACTGTGGGAAAGCACAGCTTCCAATGTAAAATGTGTAGGTAAATCGAATACTGGTATTTTTAGTCAGATCACATTGAGTACTTGTAACCCACCTTTTGCCACATCCATCAAGGGGAAAAAAATGACCAAAACCATCTCAGATCAAATTAAGTGACTTGAGGCCATTTTCAGCAACACTGACAGGGTAACATGTCCTGCACTGCTGTGTTGGGTTAGTGCAGGTATAGGATTAGTGTAACCACTGAACTGTTCTCTTCGCAGAGGAACATCCCCTTTCTTCACATATTCTGGAATTCCATAAGATGTTTTTCTACTCAAGTAAACCATAGATGAAATTTGTTCAAGAAGAATCTAATACACTTTTCTCTTTTCACAGCAATAAACAGTTTGACAGGAATAACAGTCACACAATGACCCAAACTGCACAAGCTTTTTTTTTCCTTCTTTACAGTCTTTTATTATTAGCAAAAGAAAATGTTCACTCTTGCATTTTCTCAATGGTCTCCTCCTTGTATTTTCCTTTCTCCTTGCCGTCTTGCCGGGACTTGGCTTTGCGCTCCAGGATCTTCTTGCGATCCTTGTCGAGCTTCAGCCTGGTGATCACGACCTGGCAAAAATGAGAGAATTTTTTTTTTTTTTTTTACAAAACAGCCAGCATGCTTGACATAAAACCTATGCTTTTTTTGTTTGTGAGGAAACCAAAAGCCAAAGAGCCCAAAGTAAAAAGTCTTACAAATCATACAAAACCATCAACATGTTTGTAAACTGACAGGAGTAAGTCTTACACAGCAACTAGATATGCAGTCAAAGCAGTTTCATTTTAAAACAGACTTACATAACAGGGGGCAAAAAAGATAGCAAAACTAAAAACAAGGTACTAATGATAAAAGCTCCTCAAAATGTGAAATGTACACACAATTTCCACTTAACCCAGATGGTGTTTGCTTTCTATGCTTAGTGCTCTAGCTACTAAGCTAACACCGCGAGCCAACACTAAACGGTTTAGGACAGTACGATTGTGCTACCAAAAGTATAGCACTACCTAATGCTGCAGGTAGACATTTCAGACAACAGGCTCTGTTCTTACAAACCACCTCTAAAGTAGCAGTGCCTGATAGAGTTTACAGTTTTTGAAAATCTCAAATACAAAGGGATCTGATCAGAGATCAATGTCCTCCACTCCTGGGGTAGTCTAAAATTACTATTTTAATGTGTTAAACATTAGCCTAAGTGTTATAATTCTAAACTAAAGAAGCAACATTCGTTACATTCATTTGGCAGCCGCTTTTATCCGATTTACAAACACAAGTTTCAAGACATTGCGAGAACCAGAAGAGAGTTCTAAGTACTAAAATCTTTATGTAGCAGTAGTGCAAGAAGACTGCATTAGGAGAGATTTTCTCTGAACAGATGAGTCTTCAGGAGGTTTTTGGAGCTAGAGAGGGATTCTGTTGCTCTGGTCAGTTTAGGCAGCTCACTCCACCAGTGGAGAACCACAAAAGAGAAGAGTCTGAACTGGATTTGCCTCATGTGTAGGGATGGCAGAGACAGACAATATTCCTTGGAGGAGTGGAGGGAGTGAGAAGGAACATAAGGCTGAATGATGGGATTAAGGTAGGTGGGTGCAGACCCAGACGTCACTCTGTAGGCAAGAGTTAGACTTAAACAGCTCATATCTGATGTACAGGTATTGTTTGCTTGTTAAACTATTGTTTTAAGTGCCATGACTGAATTGCTCAGGAAAAACTGCTGCAACCCACACTGGCATGAACTTTGCAGACCTGTATGAGAGCTTCTGTACATCATGCTATTTCACAAACAAATATACCAGCAACAAAAACAAATACCAGGAACAGACAGACATGGTCAGAACAGCCATATACCAAAGCAGGCAACAGATTCAAGTTTCAGACTTGAACATTAACGATATCCAAGAGGCTCAGCTGCTCGGTACCTCCCAGGTGACTTTGAAAGACAGCCTGCACATCCCACGACAAAAACTCAATCCAAACAATCTGCGCAATGAATATTTATAGTAGTCAAATGAATGTCACTCAAGTTATCCAACAATACAATTGCGCTGACTCCCATGTCCTGCTGTCTGGAGCATTAAGGGCCATTACTATATTTATGTTCACACCAGAGGGTTTGATCAGTCAAATCAAAATTATCATATCAACAGATGTTTGGACAAACTTCCATATGTGTTCCACAGCCTAAAGTAACTACCACCCTGCCTATATCGATCTTTAAAAAAAAAAAAAAAAAAAAAGCGTAAACGTCTGGTTCTGTTAGACAAAGTAACTGGGGATGTTTGCATGTAAACAGTTAATCATTTCATTTCACTGCCCATAGCTTCAGGGTTGTTTCCAATTCAAATCTGGCTTTGCCATCTGAAGTGGACAAAATACAACTCAAATCTGCTTATTCCACTGGCTTGCAAATTCAAACTATTTACCAAAAACTACCACTCACACCAGTTAACAATGGACTTAAGGAAGCTACAACTTTACTATCAGACTGAGAAATGTTGGTTAATTAAACACCTGAACATACTGTGGATATAACAGTTACAAGCTGATTGAAATCTCAAGCTTAATTACAAAGAGTGTATAAATAGTCTGGTTTAAGTAGATTTAGTGCAGCTCTGCATTTAATATTGAAAAGACATCACTGTACTCTAGTTTCTGATATTTAAATGTAGCATTATTGGCTTTCCCCCATTCCAACTTCAGACAAACAAAATATACTACTATGTGACACTACTGAATCATTTGTTAACTTGGCCATCCCTCAGTCAATCCTTAATTTCAGGCTTCCATGTTAAACAGAATAAGACAACTGAAGAATTTGCCCCCGAAAATTGCAGTAGCATTCATACTCTGCCTAAGGGGATGAAAGTGTGTAGCCAAACTAAATTATAAACAATGATAAATCTTTATACTCATTTGGGACAGCCTGAGCAAAACTGTCATAAGAGTAGTTTCAGACTGCTACAGATTTTTTTTATTAAACAGAAATGGGATCAGTGCTCTGGCAAAGTCGCTGCCCAGGCTTTTCATTCAGTGGAATGCAGACACATGCCAATAAGAGTCTAAGGTTTTAGTCATATTCAACAACAGTCTCTAGTATCTGCTGTATCTGAGCTTCTCTGTGGTTGCCATTGTGCTTCACCAACGGCAAACTAGCATTTAAGGAAGGCACTGTAGTATAAACTAACTATCCTCATTAAGCTCAAAACCCACATCCCCACTTTAACATACAGAACACAATCAGCTTCATATTAATCTCATACCTTGCTAGGGTGGATGCCAACATGGACTGTGGTGCCGTTGGCCTTCTCACGCTGTACGCGCTCAATATAGATGACGTACTTCTTCCTGTACACCTGGACAACTTTGCCAATCTGCTGGCCTTTGTAGTGTCCCCGGACAACCTGTTCACAACAGAGAAAGACCACAAAAAAAAAGTGACTGCTTCATCAAGGCCTTTGGAGAGGAGGTGTAAACAAATAAGTAGACTATTATATTTAGTCAAAACATTTTACCAAAAAATAAATGCGGTTCAATGCTAGCCAAAAGAGAGGCGTACTTTAAACTCTTCTCTTCTAAACGTGCTTAACTAATTGAGTGGTTTCTCTCAAAACACACTAAAGAAGCAGAACACGCCTCAACGCAGACAATGACTCCAAGTCCCATTAAGGATCTAGAAGAGGTGGCCTTACCTGGACCTCATCGTCCTTGCGGATGGGCATGGACCTTACGTTGTACTTCTGGCGGAGCTCTTTGGAAAGAGGGGAGGACATGATCTTTCTGCGGATGTGTGAAGGGGCATTGAAGTGCCTCTTACGGTTCTTACGCCGAGAGGAGGTCACAAACGGATTGATCTTCATGGTGGCTGTAAGATTTAAAAAATAAATAAATAAATTAGATCAGTTCAGCAGACAAAGAGTGAACACAAAAAGTGGCAGCACATCACTGCAGACATTACAGAGCAGAAAACTTCATGTTTGTTAATCACATTCAGGCTCAATCACTCTGAGGGTCGTCTGACAGCCCATTTATTCAACAGACCCTGTCAAAAATTAGTCCTTCAGCTTTTACTGTTAAAAGTTTACAGACCCGGTCCTTGAATTTAAGTGTTTCACACAGCTCCAGAACACAGTCCACACAATGTCACTTAAGGAGTCATTAATTACAACTGCAACCTGAGTATTCCAAAAAAAAGACAACATAAACACTTCATATGTGGATCCTGGTCTTTATAAACCATTTATCTGAGCTCTACAGTCTAAAATTTGAATCTGAGAAAGTTCAGCAAATCAGAAAACACTTCACATAAGGATCCTGGTCTTTATAAACCATTTGTTTGACCTCTAAAACCAAAAATGTATATCTGAGACAGGGCAGCAACATACTTCATATGTAGATTCTGGTTTTTATAAAAGGTCTATCTGAGCTGTGAATTCAGATGCTTGTATATAAGACAGCTCAGCAACAGAAACACACTTCATGTGTGGGTGCTGGTCTTTATAAACCGTTTGAGCTCTAAATTCAAAGGTTTATATCTCAGACAGTTCAGCAACATAAAAACACACTTCACAGGTTGATCGTGGTCTTTATAAATTGTTTATCTGAGCTCAAAAGAACTCTCTCAAACGGTTCAGCTCCAGGCTGGCTAGCATGAAGCTAGCGCTGCTATTCGGTTAAAATACTAGCTTATAGAGCAAACTAGTTCAGAAATAACCCAGCCATGGCAAGGCTTATGGTGTTCTACACTTTAGGTTTGTGGTTCGGGCAACACATAGGTTAAAGCAGCGAGGATGGAGACAGATTAAGCTAAAACAGCCCTGCAGAAAAACAGCTCCCTACCGAGTGCTCCGTTATGGCCGCCGGAAAAGAGACTCCTAACCTACATCCGTCCGAATTAGAACGCACCAAACATCGCGAGAGCTCTGAGAAAGGAGCACGTGGGTGGAGTGGCTTCAGCTCTTTCATATCTGAAACAAAAATCAGATCAAACTACTGAAACATTACTGACCTACAATTACTGTTAAACCTGATTATATTACATATTACATATATTATACTTTATATGAACGATCTCTTCATAAATGATCTGTAAACAATCTGTTTATGAACTTAATATATCTGTATATAAATTATCTGTACAAAAATTAACTATATATAAATATATAGAGAAATTATCTGTTTATAAACTGTTCATAAATGATCTGTAGATAAATGATCTGTTTATAAACTGTTCATAAATGACCTGTGTTTAAATTATCTATATATAAATGATCTGTTTATAAATGGTCTATTTATAAACTGCTCAGCAGAAGTCTTTGCCTCCTTTTTACTGAAAAGGTGACGGCTATCAGTAGTCAATACTTTGATTCACACAGGGCCAACCCCTGTCCCATTATACCTGCTTGGCTCAAAAGCGCATCTGTATTGTCTTTCGCCCCTCTCACGGAAAGTGAGGTTTCTAAACTCCCGATTTGTATCCGTCCTACAAGTCTCTTCCACAACAAGTCTCTTCAACTATCATGCCCACTATCATGCATGTGGTTAATGCCTCACTAACCTCCAGAACATTTCCTACAACTTTAAAACAGACTCAGTTTATGCCTTTGCGCAAAAAGCCCCCCCTCAACCCTGTTCAAGTTAATAATTTTTCATCCAATCTTGTTGCTTCCATGCTTCTCCAAAATCACTGAAAGAGCGGACTTCAATCAGGTCTCATAATTCTTCTCTAGGATTAACCTCCATGATCCAATCCAGTCTGGTTTCAAGACAAACCTTCCACTGAAACGGCTCTGCTATTAGTAAGTGAAGCTTTAATATCAGCCAGAGTGGCAGCTCAGTCCTCGGTTCGAACACTTCTGGATCTATCAACTGCCCTCGACACAGCTGATCATGAGATCCTCCTGCCTATACTCTCAGACATGGGCATCTCAGGCAGAGATCATTCTTGGTTCAAATCTTACCCCTCTGGGTGTTTATTGTAGTTGGGTCAAACATCTCCATTCCATCAGCTGCCCACCGGTGTCCCCCAAGGGTCAGTACTGGGGCCCCTGCTCTTTGCAATTTACAAGGCCTCCTTAGCTTCGATTTTCTGCTCTCTTCTTTCTCTGATCACTGCTGTGGTGATGATACACAGCTAGACCCTCCCACCCATCTCGGCACGTATCCCGGCTTGTCTATCAGACATATCCACATGGATGAGGGACCAGCACCTATACCTGCATTTTTCCATGATCTGTTTATAAACTATATGTTTGCGAATTATCTGTATATAAATGACCTGTTTATAAATTATCTGTAAAATTTATATTAAATTAATATACATTTCTTTCAGTCTGTGCCCTGCATTTGCACTACATGGGAAATAGAGATTCAGATATAGAAACAATGTATTGTACTGTAAAGCAGACTCTGATAGCATTTTACTCTTGTAAAAGAATTAAAAAAGAAACTGTGATGAACTTTCTTTTGGCTTTTCAAAAGGAACTGTAAAATATTTTAATAGGAGAGGAGACTGGAATGTTATTACATTTATACAAAAAAACATCAAAACCAGGCCACCTTCTTTACTTGAACATTTGGTGTTTTTCCCCCTCAGCCCACTACTCCATTTTGCCAACACCAGTTCAAAAAGTTTTGGCACCCCTAAAGTAGCAGATAAAGGATGACAAGGATTATTCTGGGTCCGTGATCATACAACTGGATTACAAGGGCATTAGGATGCACATATAGACCATTTCTATGTGTGTAGATGTTTAGATCACAACTGGGCTATAAACAAATGTTCTTAAGACACAGTTCTGGGCTTTACCACACTTAAAATCTGTTTTCATAAAAGAGGAAACTTCCCACCTGAACTGCGCAGACTTGCTGTGGAAGCAGGTGTTCTTTCTTTGCCTATTTCAATAGGACCCGTTGAAACGAGCATGCCAACACAATGAGGATCAAAGAGAAAACATTTGATGGCTCACATCCGCAGTGCCTGGCACCATTCTATAAGAGGGAGTTGCCAGAGTAGATCTGTAGATCTTCAAAGTCCTTGTTGTTTGCTTTGTGTGAACAGGGTTTAGAGAGCACTGAAAGAGGAATGAAAGGCGTTTGTAAGTAAAGAGCGAACATACAATGCACGATAAAACCTGATGATTCAAAAATTTTGGCCTTGTTATACTGCATATAATACCTACTTTGTTCTATTTTCAATATTTTCGATTGGCTGATAATTATATGGCCTGTCCCACGTCCTCTTAAACATAACAGAGGTCATAACATTTTTAGTTGAGGACTGTCAACATGTTTTCAGCTTAAAAGTATTGCTTTATGTGATTTAAATGTAGGCAATAAAGGAAATAATGGTCATGAAAGACATCAGCTGCCATGTGTTATAGTTGCCACAACATATTGGTGAGTATGAACATACAGCGTTAGTGAATAAGGTTAGTTCAAAGCACTCTGAACATCCTATATTATATTCGTGTATTTTAACACAGTAGTGGATGTGGTCAACAATTGCTGATTCTTATGTTCCTCTGGCCACACCTTGAGTCCCCCGGCACAGGTGTGGTCCTACCTGTGACAAACCCTGGTATGTAGCGTACTCATAAGTGGTGTTTCTTTTCTTAAAAGCCATTCAGTACCTCAGTTTAAGCTTGTGTCAAATGTGATTGGAGCATCCTGCCTGGAAACCATGCGCAAATTGTGGAATGAGGTGAGTAGCATCAGCTTCTGTTCAAATCCCTTGGTCCGTTTGGCAGAAGATCCAAGAGAAAGACTTAGATCTGACACTCATCAGCTGTCTCCAACAGTTAGTAATGTTCCTGATGGTGGTGAACAGCATGGCGTGGACGGAAGCGCAGAAAGAGGGGAGGAATCGAAGGTGCAAAACAGACAGCCAGCAAGACCCTCACTCCCAGCGGAATGGCTGTCCTGTCAAAATGCCCCTGGACCCAATCCTGACCGGTGAGGCCACAGCTGGGTCAGGAGAGATGGATTTTGATAGGACCATAGAGGACATGGTGTCCCAAGTGAAGAGTAACCCAGCTCTGTCCAAAACCAAATGCGTGGTGGACCGCCAGCTCTGGATGTCCAACAGTCGAAGCCTCTCTCCATGGTCCTACAGGTGGGTTAAGCATCTTCTGCTCTGTCTAGGGGTGGTAGTAGCCTAGTGGGTAAGAAACTGAACCCTTAGTTGCTCCAAGGGAACTGGTAAATAATGATCAGTCTGCCAAATGCCATAAATGTCAAAAACACTTGTAGCTAGGAGTAAATAAGAGTATTCCACAAATGATGCATCATCATGTTTAATGCTGATGAAATGTAAAGGGAAATTCCACCAGTTTTTCAAACTTTCTGAGAAATTACACTTAGCTGTCATTCAAAAGTCTTTGGTGTGAAATGCATTTCTTCTACTGAGTCAGAATTCTTCACAGTGGTGCAGACAGGAACATTATGTCAATGGTAAAGATGTCCATGCAAGGCCAACTAGCAGGGAGACGCTATACTAGCTATACTACTGTGTTACCATTATGCTTCACCACATTACATATAAAAACTTCTACATAT
>JBBPCX010000135.1:4753057-4768966 GCA_037974365.1 Hydrocynus forskahlii | reverse complement strand
GGTATTAACTACTTTAGATTTTTTCAGGTCGACTTATCCGTTAACATAGTGGAAGGCGTGTCGACTAGTCGTCGTTTGCTGACGTCACACAGACGCAGCGGAGGAACACAGGTGTCCAACATTGAGCAACTTTTATTAATGTTCTCTGTAACATTAACAGTCAACATGACAATTAAACAAAACAAAACATAGGCTAAAACCTTAACTGGACTGGACGACTCTCTGCAGTGCTAGCCGATGCCGTTTCAGATGCCGTGCAGAATGCTGGTACTGTTACTGTACTTTCACACCGACTTGCAGATTGTGCAGGTCACCGTGCTGTTTGTGTGTCTACACTGAAGTATTTCCACACATGTGATGTGTGTCTGTCCCCTCTGCTGCCGTGTCTCTCGTCTTGTTGTGGTCTTGTGTTTATATTCCACTCGCACCAACGGAACCGTCCTTTATATGAAGGGACTATAATAATTGGTTAAGTCATGTCAGCGTCAGCCAATCAGAGGCAGAGATTGCATAAGCGTGCGCACAGAGAGGAAAAAAACACAACTAGTCGCCTTCTCTCAGAGGGCGTCGACTTGTGCCGCTGAAGTCGACTACTCAACTTCTATCTATATCTACATCTTTATCTATATCTATATCTGTATCTATCTATCCATCATCTCTCTCTCTCTCTCTCTCTCTATATATATATATATATATATATATATATATAGATAGATAGATAGATAGATATGCTTGTATTATTTGTATAGTGTTCTTTTTCTTATCTTACCTTATCTTATCTTATCTTATCTTACAAAGCACCACTCTGGATGACTTGGTTGGCATGTAAACAGTTTAATTATACAGGTACAAAAGAGTGGAACTCCCCTTTAATAAGGCTCAGCAGGTTTCCAGAGGTTGTGTTCGAAGAAAAAGTCCTGTGTGGAAGTTGTGTTTGGTAGCAGCTGCTGTGGTTCTCTGTGCAGAATCAACCATGATGAGAAGCGCAGGCCTGTGGACATCCCGGAGGCGAAGTGCTCCTGCTCGGGCTGCATTAATCCGTTCACCATGCAGGAAGACCGCTCCATGAGCAGTGCGCTCATCTACACCCAGCTCCCGGTCCGCAGGCTGCGCTGCGACCCCCCGCCAGGCCGCAGGGGGCGCCGCAAGAAGTGCGTGCCGCGATACAGAACCGTGGTGGAGAGCATCGCGGTAGGCTGCACCTGCATAGTAGGCTGATGAGGAACGTTTCTGTGTTTTTTTTTCATTCAATAATTTTTACATTATATTTTTACAAATACTTTTATTACAATTAATTACTGATGCGTTTTTATTATGGCATCTTTTTATTATATCTATTCATGTTATTAAAATAAAGAACTTAAAACTAAGCGTTTAGTGTTGTGTTTGATTATTATTATTGTTAATATATTTATTATAAATATTATGAATTAATTTTATTGTTAATGTACATGTTCATGTTAATAATAATAATATTATTAGTAGTAGTACAAGTAGTATTGTGATTATTATTATTAGTAGTAGTAGTAGCATTGTGATTATTACTATATTACTATTATTATTAGAAGTAGTAGTACTAGTAGTAGTAGTAGTATTGTAATAATTATTAGTATTATTATTAGTAGTAGTAGGGAGCTAATTATTTTGCTGTGATGTTATCAATTGTTTTCAGTTTTTGCCTGAGCTCTGAAGCAGAATGTATGTACATATTTTTTGCATACATACTGCAGACCTGAGTAAAGCATCCTAAACCCTTTCTCCTGCTCTGAAATAATAACCAAAGCAAAAGTAAAATGAACTGCTAGAGAAGAACCTGAGAAAGAAAAATCTGATCAAAAGACTTGCTTATAGAACTGTAGTAGGATGTCTCAGTGTCGGCCAATAAAAGTTTGTTAGGTGCAATTACTCTCGTTTAAGAACTACTTTGGTCTAAATTCAGTGTATGCACAATGATAAACAGGAAGCGCATGTGAAGAACTAAAATAAATAAAGTGTCGTGTCCTGTCCTCCCAGTTGTACTTGATAGTAAAAGTATCATCATTTGAAAAATGCAAATCCATTTGTACTTTAATGCACATACCTCACTATACCACCTGTAGTTGTCACTTTCTTCTACTCCAGTCCTGGGGATCCATTGACATGCCTTGTTTCAGCTATTTCCTGCCTCAGCACACACCTGATACAGCTCATCAGCTGATAAGGAGCCTTTCATAAGGCAACAGTGAAACAGTGAGCATCCCCAGAAGCAGTATTAGGAAACGCTGCTATGTGCTTCAGGTTTATTGCTAATAACATGTGTCCACTAGAGTGCAGTGTCTCTATTTAAATAACATCCGTCTACATACAGACACCTCATCCATCAAAGCAAGAGCATGTTTTCTTGACTTTATTCATTTTAGCAATAATATCTCACAATACAAAAAATACTTCAAATGCAATGTTGTGTGGTGAGTGGTTGATCATTAAAAACAGTAAAAAAACAAATGCAATACAAGAGTAGAAATCAGCAAACAGCCTCAACAGCAACTGCTACAGGTTGGCAAACCTCTTTCTCATAGATTCCACATACAGAGAACGTTGTCTCTCTCTAAATAACAGAAATAAGCCATAATGTTTTCATAATTCGACAATAACAACTCAAATTCATGCATTTGGTCAGTCTACTTCTTCAGTCCACCTATGTGCTGTAAAACAAAACCTGTAAGACCTTAAAGATTACAATCACTGGGACAGAAAACTGAGAGGTAGAATATGCAGTAAAATGCAGTCAAGTACCCAAATGAATTTGTCCATGGGACATTTCTAAATAAGAATCATCTTTGTCTTTTTATCATCTCTTTATATTAGGGGAGTAAGAGCCCCCAAAAGTCTAACACTGAAGAGAAAAAGAAAACCTATATAAATATCGTTCCTTCCTGTTTATCTCAGGAATTCCACTTATATTCTGTTGGACATCATTCTTGTGTTCAGCCTCCTAAAAAATGACCTCATTTTGCTGAACTTCTTCTTGTTTTTCTTGTCTTTGTTCCGTCTGGGGTAAACACGGCTCCAGCAGTCCACTTCCTCGTCTCCAGCCCAAGGCCTCCAGGCCCCCCCATTCAGGCTGGGATCTGCCCTGGGGTCCTCGGCTGGGTAGCGAACGGACACAGCCGTGCGGTTGTAATATGCCAGCCTGCCCAGGAGCAGCTTCACCACGTCCGGCCTTTGCTCTGACATGTCGTACCTCTCGTATGGATCTCCACTGATGTTGAACAGCCACACGGATTTGCGTGGCTCAGCGTGGCGCTCCAGGTCCCACCAGCCCCCTGGGAAGTTTCCTAGCATCTGTGGCGGGGTCCAGTCCCCATACCCTGGTTCACCGGTAAGCAGTTTCCAGTCTCCCATCCGAACTGATGCCTGCACGGCTGTGTTCCAAATGCCAAACCCAGCCTTGAGGGAGCCATGCCTTGCCTGGACATAAAGAGGGTCAATGTTGTGCAAGATCTCAAGGCGTGGAGACTCCTTGCCCTCACTGATAGTGTCCCACATGTTGTATCCATCTAGTCCTTGGATCCAAGACATGTTGCCCCCTGCAAGACCAACCAGTGTTGGGTACCAGTCTGTGATGTGTACCAGCGCCTTGCTGACCTTCCTCCGTTGCCTGAGAAGTGGACTGTGAACAAACCCCACTGCACGGACACCTCCTTCCCAATATGTTCCCTTCCTGCCTCTGAGGGGCCAGTTGCTCCCACCAAAGAGTGGCTGGCCTCCGTTATCTGTAGAGAAAATGATCACACTGTTGCGATAGTAGCCATACTTCCTCAGAGCATAAGTCACATTTCGCACCGCCTCATCTACGGCTGATACCATGGCAGCGTACTTGCGACGCAGGACATTGCCCATGCCGCGGTAAGGGTAGATGTACTCCTTAGGAGATTGCAGTGGTGTATGCACAGCCTGAAAAGACAGGAAAATAAAAAGAGGCTGTGCTGATGGGTCATGTGAAGCAAGGATCTTCCGTACTCTGCGGGTGTACAGGTGGGTCGAGTATTTTCCCCCATGTCCCCATGCCACTGCCTCCCCCTCATGGAGATCATACCCACACATCCCTGGACCATCGCAAGAGTCATAGGTGTAGTAGTCCACACTCCCTGTCAGAGAGCCGAAGTAGGAGTGGAAGCCCCGGCGTGTGGGCAGGCAGTCCCTCTTATAGAAGCCCAGGTGCCACTTGCCCACCATGTGGGTGGAATAGCCGGCATCCTGGAGGCGCTGTGGCAGGGTGACCATGTCAAAAGGCAGGCAGTTGGGCTGACGGGGTCGGATGATTGAATGTTGGAGACCAGTGTGGATCTGATACCTGAGGGGAGGATGGACAGCTGTAAATCAGTGATTAGTCTAAACGTACAGCTTTGCTTCTTCATTGAAAATATACTAACTAGAGGTAAAAATGACACAGCCTGAGAGAAAGTACCAACTTAAAAAAAAACAGAGTTTCTTAGGGAACTACATTAACATCCAGCATATTGGAAATGCAGCAAAGATTGTGCTATTTTTCTGTTCTGGTCTCAGATAAAAGGTTGCTGTTCAAAAAAAGCAAGTGCTTAACCAGAAAAACAGAAGGAAAGCAGAAATTTTTCTAGGGAAATGCAAAGTTATTGCACAGCTTATGCAGTACCCAGGTGGTAGTGTTGCTAGGTGGTGCTATGGTATTCCTGATGGTTGTTAAGCAGTTGCTATTTCAGGCAGTTGCTGTGGTATGTCTGCTGGTTACTATGGCATCCCAGGCGGATGTTAGGGTGTTGCTAGGCGGTTGCTGTGGTATCTCAGGTGGTTCCTTGGGTGTTACTATGGTGTTCCAGGCTGTTGCTAGGGTGTTCCGGGTTGTCGTCAGGATGTCACTGTAGTGTATTTCTACCACAATAACATAAGAGGGGTATACAAACTTTTGGCCACAAAGTTTTGTCATTTAATTCTAAATGATAAAAAAAATAGGTTGCTACTCAGAAACTATACACCCCCTCAAAAAGCAGTAGGGCAAATACAAGGCTACTGAACATCCTGGAAGTGGTTCAGTGTGAATATTTCTATACTGAGTCATCAGAAATCTGGGAAGAAGGATTAAAAGACAAAGAAAATGAAAGGAAGAACAACATCTCCGAATAAACTAACAAACCTAATGGCTAAATGTGAAGGACTAAAATAGACCTAAGGAAAAAAGCTGATTTCTTTCCGAACAATATCACTGTCACAGCAATATCACTGTCACAGCAGAGCTGAAACCATTGAGAAGATCACTAAAGTCAACTTAAACAGACCTGATAGTTTTCTTTCCTAACAAGCTAGTATTCTTTCCTAAGAGTACTATTAATATAACTGTCCCAGCTGAGCAGAAACCTTTGAGAAGATCACTAAACTACAGTTAACTTAAACAGCCCCGCTAGTTTTCTTTCCTAACAAACTAGTATTCTTTCCTAAGAGTACTAGTAAAATAACTGTCCCAGCAGAGCGGAAACCTTTGAGAAGGTCACTAAACTACAGTAAACTCAGACAGTCCCACTAGTACAGTGTTATGGTCCAGCTCCAGCAGTAGTAGGGGTTGGAGGTAGCGTTACCTGCCCGTGAGCAGCTGGCTGCGGGACGGAGTGCAGATGGGCTGCACGTAGTAATTCTCGAGTCTCACCCCCTGGGCGGCCAGCCGGTCCAGAGCTGGTGTCCGGATGGACGGGTTGTGGTAGCCGATGTCGTTGAAGCCCAGGTCGTCCGTCATGATGAATATGATGTGGGGGGCTCGGTGTCCGGGCAGGGGGGCCGAGGGCTCGTTCTCCACCTGGTTGGGGCTCGTCCAGTCCCAGGACAGGTAGCCCACGCTGAGCAGGCTCATGACGGACAGACCCGTGAGGGGAGACAGAGCCATGTCTGGGTTCCACTACAGCTCAGAAAGCTTTTCTGAGACGGAGCGGGTAGGAGAGAGCCATGTCCTGCTCTCGGAGGGGTCTGAGTGAGTGTGCAGGCAGGAGGCTTCACTTTTTTCCTTCCCTGTTTGCTTTCGAGGATTATCCCACGTTTCCTTAAAAGCTCTCGTCCAAACCCCGCCTGGTTAGACCCCCTGAGTGTGGGTCACATGCAAAGAGGCCCAAAACATTGTGGAAGAGCCTAAATGTTGGCACAAAAGACTCTCTGCAGACACACGTACCTTTTTTGTCTTATATGAACTCTACGAACTCATGAAATGCATTCAGACTACCCAGGTCTTTGTGCATTATGAAATTGGCTGCCCCCCCCCCCCATATTTTTTGGATGTACCGTCCCCTGTCTGTTTTGTATCAGGAATATCCATAAACAAATTATTCTAATGTAGAAATCACGCAGCCTGTCAATAGGGTCTTTGTGATGAGTCCTGGGGTCTTAAATTGAAAACAGGGCTCAAACTTTCACGTTGCCTAACCCGTTACAAAATGCTCTACTGGAATCTGCAAACACAAACAGGAGGCTCCCAGTCCTACAAGCTCACGTTTTGGGGCCTTTGGGGGCTTTTGCGGGAGCTGAGGTCCTCACCGGACTTCAACAGGGGCCGTGTTCTGGCACACAAGAGTCCTCTTTATTGGGTTCTGACTGTTTGTATTGTAAGTGGGTTGGAACCGAACGGCTGAGCAGGTAGTAAGTCGCGCTGTCGTCCCAGAGAGGCCACACCGGACCAGAAGATAACATCTCCAGTGGAGAAGAACATAAAGGAGTACTGTAATGTGCTGCTGCTATGTGCGCAACTTCAGAAGGCTCTTTTAATTACGGCCAGTTTGATTAGCCCTGATGATATTTGAGAACTTGACTCAGATATGCTGAACAGGACTGAAAACAAGAGCGCTTGTGTTACGAGCTTAAATGATTTGTAAACCATTTCATGTAAGCGATATGCTTGATGTCTGAGTTTCGCTTCTCCAGCTTTGCGCCTGAGCTGTGAGGCTAATGTAGCTAACAAGCTGTAGAAGTGTATACCTACCAATTAGCAACATCCAGACGGCATGCCTATATATCACCACACACCTGCCTCAGTACACAAGAAAAGCAAAGCAATACAATGTCATAAACCATATTAGTGGGTCTATTTGAGATTACTTAACAATTTTATGCAATTCGAAACAGGTTTGTGATGATTTAGGCTCGCAAACTGAGAAGTATCATTTTCCATTACTTGTTTAACTATATTAGCCTCATAGCTTCAGTGCAAAAAAAAAACAACTACACCAGACATGTTTTGTCTGATTGACTAATTTTGGAATAAGGAGTGAAACTCCTTACTTTTATTGTATTTGATAGCAACAAGTCAGTTCATAAAATGCTGATATTGCTAGCGCTGCCCCAATCAAATGCAGGTATTGTTATTGTGTAGTCAACATCAACTCCTGGTTTGGGAACATTACAGGACTACAGAGAGGGATCCAGTGGGCAGAACGTTGCACCAGATCGTCTTTGCAGGACATTTATACCAAGAGATGCAGGACCAGAGCAACCAGGATTATCAGAGACTCATCTCACCTAGTAACTGTTTAAACTACTGAAACTACATTTCAGGAGTATTATGGCCAAAACAGAGAGACTCAAGAGGAGCTGTCCTCAGACCGTAAGACTCTTGACCAGAACATGCCACTACAACTTTAAACCATTCATTATAACACAAACTGAACTCTCTACCTCACTGTATCTAACCTGCCATCTTTTATTTATGTATGTCTATCAACAGCCACTAGCACACTGCTCTTTAATGTACATACTCTATTCTATTACATACGCACATTTCAGATACTTCAGTTTTACTTGTAATGTTTATTATCTATTTTTTTTGTTTATTTTTGGCTTTTTATTTTTATTCTGATACACTTGTTGCACTGGTCAACTTTGTTGTGTGTAAAGTGCGTTATAAATAAAGTTGCCATTGCCATTGCCATAATGTTTCTTTGACTATATTTTTTCTATATACTGTATGTTGATAACTTAGATTCTTAGTAGCCTTTCACTTTTCTTTAATATAGTTTATTATAGCTATATTGCACAGTCTCATGGACATTTCAGGGGCACATTTCACTACATGCTCTACTTATATAACTGTGCATGTGAATCTTGAATCTCAAAAATATGTAGAGCAACAACATCTTGGCCATAAAACCATATGTCACAAAAGCTCACAGGATGAAGCCAGCAAGTCCTGAGGTGCCTGGTGTGTAAAAAATGTCTGTTCTTGGCTGCGACACTTGCTACTGAGTTCCAAATTGGAAGCAGCTGCAGCACAAGAACTGTTTAAGGGGAGCTTCGTGGGATGGGATTTTATGGTTGAACAGCCACACATAAGATCACATCACCACTGGATTCTGGAGCTGTGGCAAGTGTTTTCTAGAATGATGAATCGCACTTCATCTTCTAGTATGATAGATAACTCTGCTGGAGGAAAGCTGGTCTGGGGCTGTTTTTCATGGGTTGGGTTTGTTTATGTGCTCCACATAAGCATTTTGTGAAAAGTTCTGTCCTATTTCAGCAGGACAATGCTCATGAACAAAGGGAAGCTCCATAAAGACCTGGTTTGTTGGTTTGTAGTATGAAAGAGCATGACCAGTTTGCATAGAGTCTTGACTTCAACACTATCATCTCCTGAATGAAATGGAACGGTGACAACAAATAACGTCTTATCCCTCAGCATATTGCGTCTGCGGATGAATGTACTTGAACCTCTGCAGCCATGGTGCAAAATAACAGAAGGCTTTCACAGAAATTTCCCCTGTAGCAGCAAAGGGACAGGGTGGGTGGAGGCAACATGCTCAACAAGCGCACATGGGTGTGATGTCCAGATGTCCTCAAAATTTTGGCCATGGTGAGTGTGTTTCTTATTCCCCAGGAAAGAATTAGACAGCGACGTGAGTGAGCAATCAAATAAAGTCTGTTTTCACATGTATATTTGTTTATTTTCTTTATATGACAAACAACACAAACATTACAAAACTCCTTCAGTGGTCATAAAAACATTTCATGTCTTTGAATAAACATTACATTACAACCTAGAGTCAAGAACAACAAATCCACCTTAAGATGGTTCACACCCAGGTCAATCAACCCACATGCAAAAACCCCCATAAAATAGCATCTTTTCAGTCTTCGACACAAGATACAATCAGACTCTAAATATCTTATTTAATATTTTTATGGTAGCTTAAGGAACAAATACCCCTAAAGAGAAACTGATCTAATAGTCATGCTATGAATAATAAAAATGTGTTTTGATATCTATTTATGGCTACTTTGGTTTCTTTAGTCACATTTTTGGTTGCACTCTCCTGGCTCAAAACAACCACTGTTTCAACAGTGTGACCAATGAGTGACTGAAAAAGTAAGAAGAAGAGATAAAAATATATTGTTTAAACACACCTGGCCCAGTAATAAACACTTTTTCAATTTTGTTTAGCATACTTAACATATTCAGACTTTTCAACTGAATTTTAAAGCCCCAGTCAGGAATTGCGGTAGCTGGCCATTATTTAATTCTGTGACAATAATAGCCTTCAGGGAAGTCTCAGAAAGTGTACTAGTTGGAATTTAGGTTATGTGAGAGAGTGAGCCATTTCACATTCCAACCTAGTGTGCATTTTTACCATATTAATTCATGTTGTTTACGTTTACGGCATTTAGCAGATGCTCTTATCCAGAGTGACGTACATCACTGCTTAAATAGTCCACATCTGTTCTTCATACCTGTAAAGCTAGACTTAAATCAACATCTGCTTTTAACCAAGTCACTGCCAGCTAAGTTACACACTTTAACAAACCCTGTCAGAAAGAAAAAATCAGAGGTTAACACACAAGACAGGAAAACACCTTAGAGGGTAAGTGCTAAAGGTATTTTTTTTTTAATATATAGGAAATTATGTATAAAAAAAGACAAATGAGAGGACTGGTTAGTCACCAAGGTTGAAGACAGCGAGAAACCACAGATCTGATTGCAAGAGGTAGTTCGTTCCAACACTGGGGGCCCAAGACTGAAAAGTGTCTTGTCGCATGTCCTCCTCTTCTTTTGAGCAGCGGATATTCAAGGCAAGCAGTGCTTGAACCTCTAAGAGGACAAGAAGTGACGTGCTGCTTGACCAGTGCTGATAAGTAAGGAGGTGCAGGTCCGTTCTTGGGCTTGAAGACAAGTGTTAAGGTCTTGAACTTAATGAAGGGGCCACCGGGAGCCAGTGAAGGTTCTGTAGTAGAGGTGTGGTATGTGAGAATTTAGGAACATTGAAGACTAACCTTTCAGCTGCATTCTGAATCAGATACCAGTAGTCCAGTTTAGAGATGACCAGAGACTGGACGAGTAACTGTGTAGCTTCAGTGGTGAGAAAGGGTCAGATTTTTCAGATGTTGTAAAGAAGGTATGTCCTGGAGAGTTGGCCAGTGTCAGACAAGAATGGCAGTTCTTTATCTAGCATGACACCAAGATTTCTTGCCTTCTTTGAGGGGACGATAACCGAGTTCTCAAAAGAGACAGTGAGGTCGTGGCTTGGTGATGGTCTCCATTTGATGAAAAGAAGCTCAGTCTTGCTGGGATTCAGCCACCATCGAAGAGGAGATGTCAACCAGGCAGTCTGAGATGCAGGTCAAGACCTGAACATCACTGGAGGGGAAAGAGAGAATAAGTTGTGTGTCATCTGCATAAAAGTTGTAGGAAAAGCAAGGCTATTACATTCCCAAGAGAACCAGTATACAGAGAAAAGAGAAGCGGTCCAAGGACTGAGCCCTGCGAAACACCAGTGGACAATCTTCACGGGGCAGACTGGGAGCCATTCCACGCTACTTGGTACCTCTGGTCATCAAGATAGGAAGCAAACCATTGCCAGGCCGTGCCCAATATCCCAAGGCTGGAGAGGGTGGCCAGGAGTGTCTGATGTTTAACCGAGTCAAAGGCTGCAGAAAAGTCAAGAAGAATCAGAGCAGGAGACAGGTTGGCTGATCTAGCTGCATGAGGTTCTTCAGAGACGGCTAGTAGTGCAGGTTCAGTAGAGTGCGCAGCCTTGAACCCAGACTGGTGAGGATCCTAAAGCCTGTTTTGAGAAAGAAAGATGTTGAGTCGGTTATGAACAGCACGCTCCAGGACTTTGGAAAAGAAGGAAAGAAGAGATACTGGTCTGTAGTTGTTGATATCTGAGAAGTCCAGTGAGGGTTTCTTCAGAATTGGTGTGACCACTGCAGACTTGAAAGCAGATGGGACATGGCCAGTCGTTAAGGAGCCATTGATAACGTAGGCAATATGCAGGATGAGATCCAAAGATATTATCTGGAGCGCCCTCGACGGGATAGGGTCAAGCGGAGACATGCTGGGTTCGTTGGTCATCAGGAGTAGTGACACATCCTCAAGAGAGAGAGGTGAGAAGGCAAGAAACTGGATGAATAAGAGATGAAAAGATGTCAAGCATAAAGACAAGGTTCTTCTTTTCTATTCACAATTTAATTACTTTTGCCCATCCATAAAACGTGTGTGCACCAACTGGTTGAGGAAAATAATATTAACCATTCATACATTCACCCATTACCTCCCCAGCCCAGCTATGACAAAAGTATTAGGCTGCGCCCCTTACTTCCAGTGAAGGGCAATAATCTTAATGCTTCAGCACACCAAAAGATTTTAGACAACATCATGCTTTCAACTCTGTGGACACAGTTTGGGGAAGAACCTTTTCTGTTCCTGTGTGACTGTACCCCAGTGCAGAAAGCAAGCTCCATAAAGACATGGCTGGATGAGTTCGGTGTGGAAGAACTTGACTGGCCGCAACCCATCCAACACCTTTGGGATGAACTGGAATGGAGATTGAATGGAATGTCATGAAAGTCCCTGTTGGGGTAAGGGTCAGGCGACCCAATACTTTTCCCCACATATCTTGCTCAGAGACACTCATTGTAACATATTTCGATCTGAAATACATCACAGTATGGAAAAAAATGTTATGATTTAAGATTCAGGCTTTGGTTGGAAACATTAGTTGGTAAAACTAAATGTAATATTTGGAACAGATCCTACAAATAGATTTTAGTTGGATTTGTTTGCAGATCTTCTTAGGTTCTTTTTATGAAATACCAACACAGTTAATACAGTTAAATATTTTCATTACTTTACAGATAGTTCAAATCACGTCAAGTTCAGTTCTCTTCTACAACCTTGGTTCATTTCCAATACATAGGATGTTTTCCAATGACAATGTCCCATAGCAGCTTTGCAGGAGTGCAGGTCCAGACCCCTGCTGAGAAAGCCCAGGGAGACAATTGTATATTACAGTTGTTGTGCAAAGCCCACCACATGGCAACCCTCCCAAATGTCTAAACAGGCAACTTCCAGGAGCAAGGTTAAGTCTGGTTGGTACTGGTACTGGTTGGGAAACTGGTTGGTACAGGCCAGTGACCATTTGCAGGTTGGTTATATGAAATATGCTCAGGAAAGGAGAGTTTTTACAGATTTGCTTAACACATAGTCTTTTGTACCTGCACTCCTGGGTTAGTAGGGCTTTTTCCTTACAGTCAGAGAAAAAGAGAGCACATGAAAGGAAATAATTAGAGTAGGGGCCAGTGGAGCTGAACGCAGAGCTTGGAGCAGATGTTGGACTTGGCGAACACAGAACAACGTTATTGAATAACATTGGCCCCCTCGGCTAACACTAAACTCGTTCTAACGGAGGCCAGCACTTCCCGTAAATCACTGCCTTTCACTTTCAAACCACCGCAGTCATTTTATCTGATATCAGACCCCCTGTGTTTTTTCTTTTATTTCAATTGATGGATAACTATCGCAACTGCAGTATCCATCCATACTTTTGCCTTGCTGTGGGTACAGTGCATAATAAAAGTGTAGCATGTTTGTTTTTCTGCAGCTTTTCTGCAGAATGTATGTTAGAGCTCAGCTCCTTTCATTGGGAGTGGGAGATGTAAAGATATAAAAGGAACGACTTTCCCTTCCTGCTTTCATAGCCTATATTCCCCCTCCCCCTCGCTCCACAGGCTATGTACACATTGGTGCTTATGTATGTACCCATTTGTAGCATGTATGTGTGTGTGTGTGTGTGTTTATGCGATATGCGGATATGCCTGACATTCTGGAACGTGACACATCAATGCCTGGCATGAAAGCACATTCTGTTAGTTAATCGCAGGAAAACTGAGCATAATTTAATTATGTCACAAATATCAGTTCAATTAAAGAAGCCTGCATAGACATCAGTATAAAACGCAGTCATGTTATTGTGGACATATTTAAAATTTGTAAGGGAAATAACCCTCTTGGTTCAGTGGGGAGGGGTATAGTGTGTGAAGCATCAAAAGTGTCTCATACATTTTCAATATCACAACATAGTAAAAAGTGGTCTATTCTTAGTTACTAGAATTCACCGCTATTTATCTGTATTAATCTCTGTTGATAGCATTTATCTCTGTAGACAATTTCTCTCTTTTGTTGATCAAGGAAAATCTCTTTTTTTGAGAAAGAAAGTAGGACGCCACATTGCTGAAGCCACTCCATACAATCCGTATACAGGAACATTTCCAAAAGACACGTTTTAATATTCTCTCCCATTTCAGTCTGGAGTATCTTTTGAAGGAGACGCGTTACAAAGAAGCCAATCAGAACTAAGCTAATTTGCATACATTTTCCTTTAAGGCATAGTAACAACAATAGCTGCTTTAACTCTACAAGGATGTACTTGTATTTCATCTTCAACAACAGAAGTTGAGGAATGCGATGTAGTTTTTAGTTTGTGGGGTGAACAGAAACGTGTTTGTGTGTAATCTGAACTAGCAAGGTCAGCTCAACACACGCACACACACACACACACATACCTCATAACTACATTATATGCATTAGTTACACCCCAGGCAAGGAAATGTCTGAGTCAGCATGAGTCTGTTCTTGTCAAATTTCATGTAAACGAGTTAACCCTTTAAACCCTGCAGCTGGTATGGCATTCACACTCCAATTAATGAATCTCATCACTGCATAACATAGCATACTTCTGTCAGGAATGTTACTGAATAATTCACGCAAGTCACTGGATAGTATGTCTTAAGATTAGTAACTGAATAATAAGTTGGCAGATATGGACATACTACAGGATTACATACATATGCGAACACACACACACCAACACACACACACACACACACACAAACACACACACACACAAACACACACACACGTATATATATGCAAACTGCCCTCATATTTATGACTTCATAAGTAACCTTTATTTCTAAGCCTTTTGAAAAGCACGTGTGAATCTGTGTTTCCATCCACATTTATGTCTGCTCTCGATTAATGAAGCAAGACCGAACTCGTTTTGCCTGTCTGAACATTTCTTGGTGTTACGTTTGGAAAACAGCCTATTTTTTTCGCTTAAGCTCATGAAAGAAGCTCTTTTACTGCTCTGACCCCCTGGTCCACCAACTCGCCCCTCCTCAGGTGACCCATCTTAAACATCATTCTCCCCCACACACACACTATTTTAGCACAACTATTACTATTAATAATAACACACAAGGGCTGGGAAATGTGGAAAAACATCACAATGCATGAAATTTCGCAGTCCATTATATTTTGTCTCTAAGTTGGAAGAGAAAAAAGGGAGAACAGTGTCATTTGAAAAAGGCTATGGAAAAATAAGCAAGAAAGATTCCTTAGTAAATATAAGACAATGGCATAATGGAGCTCTGAAGGGTGTCATCCTGTAGACAGCATATAATGCATATTCAAGACTGGGTTTTAGCAGATTTTCACTATAATAAAAACAAATGGCAGAAATTGTCTCAATCCCACCCTGAGGTGAAAAATATTCCCTACATGACAAGTTTTGTCCAGAGCATACTGTACTTTACAGCACAAATCCTCTGTTCTGTTACATATTGCACAGTGTATAGATATTGCTTCTGTTTGTAATGTTTATACTATCTGTTTAGTTGGAGTATACTTTTTGCTGTATATTTCTATTGCCTTAGTTTAATCTTTCCAGATTTCTCTTCAATTCAAATGACTGAAAACTTTATTGTATAGTATCAAATAATGAATCTTGAATCCGCCATCTTCTGCAGTACTGATATTAGGCTGTGAAATGTACTGCATGAAATGTTTACTGCATGATGTAAGAATTCAGATCCAACCTCTGATGAGTATGTTGATGGAAAAACGTTATTTGTTCCAACAGAAACATGGAACAATGTGTTCCAACAAGAATAATATCTTGCAAGTAATATTGCAAAAGTAATACACGGCAGCATATTTGCTGACATTTTGGCCATGCTGTGCATAAGTCAAAAATCCAATATCATGATAAATGATATGTCACAATAATTATTTGTCTTACTTTCCTTATTTGACTTTTCTTTTTTTTTACCCAGTAAGTTTGAGCAGATTAAAAAAGGACCAGTGGTGCCATGTTAAAAATGAAGACTATAATGATTGTGTATAAAATGAGCATAAATTCTTTTTATTCAGTGTTTCACACACTGCACTGCACAGTACAACTCAGCAGGACTACTTATGCTCTCTCTACAATGGAACATGTTTCTTTAAGTACTGACAATATCACAATACATTCAGAACAGCATTATCAGTTATCAGTATAACAATGCCTATATTATATAACTATATAATACAACTATACCTAAGTATCATCCCGCTATACTTACAGCCCCAATCTACATGCCTAAAACACACACACACACACATTCCACTCTGCCCGCCAGCATTATACACACTCCACACACAAATGACCACACACCAACAGCTCCCACACCCATCCACTGCAAGTGTACTCACTGCCCTCAGAAACATTTCTCTCCTCCAGTCCACACAAATACACACATACACACATATGATCCTCACAAATGGTCTAAATATGCACGTGTGTATGGGGGGGGGGGGGGGGGGGG
>JBBPCX010000135.1:4732818-4752957 GCA_037974365.1 Hydrocynus forskahlii | reverse complement strand
AAACAGTCCATATAAAAAGGCAACATAATTCTGAATGTAAACCTCAGTACAGTTTTCCCCCCTACAGGCGAAATAGCTCAGGGCAACCACCAATCTCTGTGAAACTTCACAGTTAGATAGGGCTCGGTGAGACCTTTCCAACGACCCCTCGTTTGCCATAATAGCCCTTAGAGATTCGGAATTATTAGCTGAAAACCGCTCACCTCGCCTGGGTGTCCCATTACTTTTGCTCGAGGTGAACGGTGAACAAACGAGAAATGACTAAGGAATAATTGTCGTGAGTGACATGGGTACTGTCCAATCACAAACAATTAGTGTAGTCCTGCCCTTTCCATGATCTGAAATGTGGTTGTGTTTTTGAAATGTGGGTGTGTTTTTGAAATGTGGGCGTGATTCCTGAAATGTAGATGTGTTTTTGAAATGTGGGTGTTTTTCCTGAAATGTGGGTGTGTTTCCTGAAATATTGCGCTGCGTCCGAAATCGCATACTACTTGAGTAGGTGCTACATTTGAATTTGTACGTACTGCTCTACCGTTAAAACAGTACGTTCTATTGATGTTCTGCAGACATGTGACTGTGATCACGTGACCACGCCATACTGGATGGCAGAAGTAAGGGTTTGGTATAGAAAGATAGATAGACAGAAACGGACTAGTGACAAAAAATATACTTTTTCATTTGTTGATAGCTGTTTAAATATGTCAGTGCCGTTACCAGTGGAAGTTGGCTACCTGTATGGAGTCCACAAACATCGATACTTTGTAAAGCTTTCTATAGCAGACTTAAAAACTGACCCGTATCTTCTCCCCCAAGAGATCTTTACAGATTTAACCAAAGCGCCATGCCTGCCCGACTTTACTCCACACGATTTGTCTGTCTATCTACCGGGGATATCACATTTGAATTTAGTTGTTTTAATATTAATTAATACTTCAATCATTTTAACAGCACTTTGTTAATTTTACGTATTAAACCTTTAAGAGCCAGTTTAAAGCACCAGTTTAAAGGCTGATGTTTTGACATCAGTATTTCAAAAGCTTGTGGCTTAAAAGGGGCTAAAGATAGAGACTTATTGTAAATTAGAAAAATGTTGGGCATTTTGAAGTTTGAAGTGTAGTTTGAAGTGTCTGGGTGAAGCACCGCGGAGCTTTGCTGCTCGGAAGGTCCGTGGGTGACTAAAGTAATGGGACACCCAGGTGAGGTGAACAGTTTTGGGCTAACTCCGGGGGGTACTGTGGGTTGCTGGAAAGGTCTCACCGAGCCCTATCTAACTGTGAAGTTTGACGGGGATTGGTGCTTGCCCCGCGGAGCTATGCTGCTCGTAATGTCCTTTGACTCCCTCAGCACCAATGACACGAGGCACGTTTCCACTGCTATTTACTTGAAACTCTGAACAGGAAGATGTAATTCTGGCCTTAAATCAAAGCACTACATGTCTGCTAACTAATGGTAGGGAATGTAAATGCTATATTACATGATATTTGTAACTACAGTCTATTTTTGTTCATGATGACGTCTTGTTGCAATTCTGCAACTTCGGCGCTTAGAGGGTTAAGTACATAAATAATATTACATGCATGACAAAATGTGCTAATAATAGGAACAGCCCACCGCACAGCACGAAATAACCATTTTATTATGTCTGTGAATCCCTTTTATCTCTTTTAAACTACTAAAACACTTTCCACCTAACTCACTTCTGCCGTCCAGCATGGACGTCCTCATAGGCGCGGGAAAAAAGTGACATCACATGCAAAATATCAATATAGTATGAATAAGGGTAGTATGAATGGAATTCGGACGTACTACATCCGCTGTGTTGATGTTGTCATGTGTCGTCACAACAGCGCAATTTTTTTTTATATTTAATGCATTGGCATTATTTTTTACCCTTACAGAGGGCATTTTCTCACAAGTGTAATTTAACCACAATGAACAACGTTTTCCTTAAGGTACTTACACTTGAAAAGAGCTGCGTCTCCGTTTTCCGCCATTTTTCAAATATGATGCCGCCTCTCCTGCTGCCTTATGGGATAGTGAAGTGTCCATCAAATGTCTACTACAGAATTCGGCCGGAAGCAGGAGGTCATCCGGGTACTTCTCGCCTGCTGTTTTTCGAATACTATGAATTCGGACATACTACTCCACGCATCTTGTTTTTCGCATACTATATAGTAGGGAAGTATGCGATTTCGGACACAGCGATGGTGTTTCCTGAAATGTGGGTGCATTTCCTGAAATGTGGATGTGTTTTTTAAATGTGGTGGGTTTTGTAAATGTGGTTGTGTTTTGACTCTCAGGCCCACCATAGAAAACCCCTAATTAATAAATAAACAATCAATTGATAATTGACAACTGACTAATCAATTGAGGAATATAGTGGTGAATCAGCCTAGACTGATTCTGTTGGAGAATATCTAAATTAAGCTAAATTTTACCCTACATCAATAAAACACACAAAACGTAATAAACATTCTCAAATATTTTTCATGCATTCCAGTGCATTGTGTAAACAAAGTCATGGAACCTCACAGTAAACCAATGAAATTAACCGCATTTTCTAAAGGGAAAATTTGAAAATCGGTCGAATTTGACCGGGAACACAATAGGAGGGTTAAGAGGTTTGTCCCAATACTTTTGTCCACGTGGTGTATCTAGCAAGTGAAGCAAGAACCTTAGCTGGAAAACTCACCTGGTTACGTTCAAGCATGGAGCGCCGTATGCCTAAACCTCTCTGTAACATTAACAGAACGTTTTCAGTGAAGTTGGTTATTCATGCTCACTAGCTAAGTTAGCTAACAAAACGCTCAATTGCAGGTTTTGTCTGTGTCCCATCTCTGCCTAGTAAGTTGTGGAACGGTTGCTAAGCAATAAGCAAGCAGACGCAGGCTGGGTCCGAAACTCGATGCACATGTTATTATTCAGTGATCAAGAAATCTGAAACTGAACTGGAACCGAACAATTCAGACATTACTTTCTGTCTCAGAATACTTACGGGAAGCATTATTAACGTTTTAGACACAGGCCTAGTTCACCAGTTTGAACAGATAACGTCATTTGATGCTTTGAAACGCAGTGCACTGAAAAGAGAAATGCAAAACTACTTTAAATCAAACAGTCAGCACTGCACAAAATGTTTGCATCTCGTCATCTCTAAATATAAAACAAAACTGCTCTCAAAAGGCTCTTTAATACCCCTACCCGAGTTCTGGCAAGAATTAGAAAACAATTCAGAAACAATTCATGAACCGTGAATGCATTTACAGGGGTTGCCTCACAGAAAAAAAACGCTCCACTTCACAAAAGGCCCTATTTTTGACAAGCCCAAAATGAGTTGAATATTTTTTTATTTCAGTAATTAAAATGTTAGTAACAGTAGTAATATCAGTAACATTAGTGTAACTTTCCATTCCCTAAACAAAATACAGTGCACACTTTGTATGCCCATCATCTAATTGTTGTTATTATCGTCACAATATACATATGTCTGGCAGTTACTTTGCAGTAAGAATGTTTTTTTAATCACAGTAAACAGGCTCTTGTACATGAACCATGTTTGTGCACATGGGAGATAACAGCATTACGTCATTGAGAGCGCTCGGAGAAGAGGAGAGGACTGGAAAAGCGGCTGCTGCTCGCACTTCCTGTTGAAGCGATGCTGGAAACAGGAACGCTGTAGTCTGATAGTGAGAACATGATTTGTCAGCAAATACGGAGAACACCGTGGTCGCCGGCTGCTTGCAGTTTCAGCGGTTTTCTGGCTGATGCGGTAGGAGAAAGCTGGTGAGTAGCAAGTGCACCCCGCTGCTAGGCTAAACGACTGTACTGTCATTGTCTCAAGTGCTCAAGGTTTTCCTAACCTACACTATATCGAAAAAAGTATTGGGACACACCTGTTTTCCAGGCTTTGGGTTAGGCTCCGTACTTCCAGTGAAGGGCTTTATCTGAATGCTTCAGCGTACCAAGACGTTTTGAACAACGCCATGCTTCCAACTTAGTGGACACAGTTGGGGAAGGCCCTTAACTATTCAAGCATGAATGAGCATTAATTCTCACAGAAGCACTCCAAAATGTTCTGGAAAGCCTTCCAAGTAGAGTGGAATTCGGTATAACTGCAAAGAGGGATCAGCTCCATATTAAAGTCTATGTTTTTGAACGCAGTGGCAGTAAAGTGCCTGTTGGTGGAATGCTCAAGTGTCCCGATACCTTTGTGTATCTGTTGTAAAATGTTTGTGGCTAGAAATCAAAAGAAAACATGTTGCACAGGGCTGCTTTTTCTTTTTTTCGTGTGGCAGTACTAGAAAACGCCATTTTAAGTGTTAGATGAAAAACAATGTAGAGCTTTGGAAGAGTGGTCAGTGTTGTCTGTTTTACATCACATTGTTGGTTTTTTAAGTGAAAATGACAGACTGAATCACTGCTATATGGTTTGCAGTGCTCCATCAGATTTATTTTTTACCTATTAAGTCAATTAGGTTTGTTGTCATTTCAGCCATCCACACACTGCATAGTGAAATGAAACAACGATCCCTAAGGACCGTGGTGCAACGCAAAGAACAAAAATGACAACACCACACAAATATAAAGTGCAAAAACACATTGCCCAGCACTTTCAACACAGAGTGGGAAATTATGGAAAAAGGAAGTTAATTTAGTCTATATCTTAGTTTTGATTAGATCCTGAAAACAAATACAAGTATAAGTAGCTTTCATCCACTGCCAGTTACGCAGTTACAGTGATCCAAAGGAAACCTTCCGGTTTATTATTCATTAGAAATTGCTGGGTTAATTCAGCTAAATTGATATTTGGGATTGTTTGAAATGAAAATGAAAACATGCATTTGTAGACATGGAAAAACAATGCCATTTGCTTTAATTAGTGTATCTCAGTTGGTTATTTCATCAAGTAGGCTGCAGATATGATAGGTTATGATAAGACTTTCTGCGAAGTCAGCTTGTCAGGTTGCAATATTGCCATAATATTGTTAGGAATTGCCAGGTTGCCTGAACCCCAATTTCTCAGATTGTTAGGCTAAACATCAGTGGTGCAGTTATTCAGAGTTTGGTCAGACAAATTTCTGGTCTGTATGACTGTATATGCTAACAGAATGACAGTTGTGATCGATATGGGATTCATTGAACATTGCTGGCCTCATAAGTCAAGGTGTTTATTTTTTCAACCTTATACACTACACATATACACTTCCCCCAGGACCGTGGTGCAACACGGTCAAAAAGACAACAACACAAGGATTAAGTGTAAAAACTTGATATTGCATAGCACTTTCAATGTAGTGTGGCCACAGTGTTGGAAAACTATGGAGAAACAAAGTTCACTGAGTTTTTATTAGATCTTAAAAGCAAGCAAATGTACATTAAATCAAATATGAGTCTAAATAGCTCACATAATCTTTTATCCACTGCCAGTTATGCAGATTTACAATAAACAAAATGAACCGTTAAGTTTGCAGTGCTACATCGGGGTTATTTTTCACCTGAAATTTGCTGGGTTTATCAGTGGGATTATTTTAATGAAAACTAAATTGATTATTGGTATTATTTAAACATGCACTTGTAGCAAAAGACATGGAAAACAGTGACCTGTTTGCCTTAATTAATTTAACTTTCAGATATTATAAGAGAATCAAGTTGGCTGATTTCTGCAAAGTCAGTTTGTCAACTTGCAGTATTGATATAAGTTTCTTATGAACTGCCAGGTTGAATGATACCTGACATGTCAGACAAGACTACACAAATATGAAGTGGAAAAACTTGAAATGCATAGTACATTCATCACAGAGTTGTCACTGTGTTGGAAAACTGTGGAGAAACAAAGTTGGTTAGGTTTTTATTATATTGTGAAAGCAAACAAATGTACATTAAATCAATTTTGCAAATATCTCAGTCTGAATAGTTTACATAACCTCTCATCCACTGCCAGTTATGCTGAGTTACAATAAACAAAAAGGAAATGTTAGGGCATCAGCAATGCTTTGTTTCATCTTATAAAATGAAATGAAGGGAATGTATTCATTTGGCATCATTCCATTCATAATGCTATAATGTGACACTCAATGATTAGTTGAACTTCAGTTAAATTCAGTCTACTTGATTATAGTCCAGACTTTCCACTTAACAACAGTTCTAAAAATGGCTGACAAAAGCCCCACATCAGAGGCACACTAAATATCTGGACCTATTGGTGAGTCCAAATCCTGTAGTTGGGTGCACAAAATAGTAAGCCGAAACCCATCAGAGGAGTTTTACCCTTTATTTTATTGTAATTCTTTTCTTTTTCTTCCTATTTTTCCCTGTAAATCCACACACAATTTGGATCACGCTTGTTGCTGACATCCATTTTTGGAAGAAAGAAGCTCCTTGGCTGTGTCCAAATAGTTGAATGTAGTTTCCTGTCTGCTTGTATGTACACACACACACACACTGATATATGTACACACATACTGATATTAAAGCGGGGGATTACTGTGTATATATATATATGTGTGTGTGTGTGTGTGTGTGTGTGTGTGTGTATAATATATATATTTAATATGATTCAAACTCGTAGTTTTCTCATTCACTTCATTCAGTACTTGGCGCACTACTGCTGAACCACTGGGGGGGTGTTAACTCACTTTGTCTTACCACACCATTTATTGTTAAGGACAGCTGAACGTGTAGCCACGTTCATGGGCTGATTATTTTAAATTCACTCACAACAAACAGTGACACACATCTTTTTTCTGACCTGAGCTTTAGTTCTGCAAGTCTGTTTGTGTGTCTTGCTCTGCGTTTGTTTCTCTGCGTTTGTGTTTCTCTGCATTTTATCCTTTCTGGCCATGACGTTGCAAACTTTTTCTGACACACATTTAGATGGTGACTTGACCTTCCACTCTCTCTCCCCATACAATACAGAGACAACACAATTTTTTTTTTAACAATAAGGGCTGCAACTATCGAATATTTTTGGAATCGCGTATTCTGTCGATTTTTTTAATCGATTAATTGAGTACTTGGATAAATCATACTTTTGTGTTTTTAAACAACTATATCAATAGTGCGTCACGCAACATTAAGGGCCTCTTAAAATGAGCAAGCAATTGACTGTTATTCCTCACAAAAAAGGTTTTTATTCAAACAACACTTTTATTACATCAAACGTTAAAACCTTTTGCTTATTGGCTCCAGAGGCCATTTAATGAACCTTTCTGTGAAATATTCATGATATACATGAAAAAAAAACCCTATGAAATACAACTTCACAAACATAGGTTAGCCTGTTTGGCCTTATCTTAATAAAAAAGAGAAAAGGGTGTACCCCCTGCAATAGCCCGTCTGAGAATAATGAATGACTAACAAAAAGTATAAAGGTACGAAATAACTGTATTATTTATATATATATAGATATATAGATATAATACTGTAACCCTCCACATTTTTTTGCTCTTTTCGTGGCAATATATAACTTTTCATGCATTTTAGTGCTAAATTATTAAGAAAAATATAATTTCCTAATTTTGTAACATAAATATTAATGTAAATTCAGCTACCTTTCCATATAAAACATAACTGTATACATTTTTTTGGTTCTGTCGAGAGAACACAAAGAAAGCGCGCCGTGGGATGCAGAAATACCACTGTACTCAAGAGGTGGGAGGTTTGAAAGTAGCCAATCCAATAGCGCTATTAATTTCTCTTGGCTGCTGATTGGCTGCTACACTGTACAGTACGGATACGAGTTTACCTTTACATTTTTAAGGGTAATGTATTAAGCTGAGTTTAAAATTAAGTATTTTGGGAGCATATTTGGGGGCATATTTAGGGCTTACACTATAAAAATAGACTTTTTTAGGCATTTTATTTTTTACCACCTCACAAATTTGTTTTTTTACAATTTGTTTGAGTGCTCTTGGAACGCAACCCCCGCGAATATTGCTTTATAAACTGTAATGTCAAATATAACTTCTGTATTTATTTATTTAGCATTAGGGTTTTTTTTATTCAACCCTCTGCTGTTTACAAGATGTAACAGCCTCTACTCTTCTGAGAAGGCTTTACTGGATCATTGCAGTATGGATTTGACTGCAAGAGCTTTAGTGAGACTAGATACGGATGTTATATGATTAGTTCTGGATCTCGAATGTCATTCTAACTCATCCCAAAGGAACTGGGTGGAGCTCCATCACCCTAGAGAATGCAGGTCCACTTCTCCACAGCTCAGTGTTGGGGGCCTTCATACCCCACAAGCCAACACATGGCATTGGGCATGATTACCTTAGGCTAGTCATTTAGGCATGACCTAACCTTTTACCACAGTTTCACAATGACAATATGTATAGATAATTCTTCACATGTTAATCCCCTTCTGCTCCTTATATCCTTTTCACAAGAATGATTTTTTTCATCCATGCAGTCTCTAAAAGTAAAAGGCCCAGGAAAACTGGAAACAGTATTACCTCCAGAAAGAAAGACAAACTACAGGTATGTAAAATTCATACAATGTTTAAACATTTCCCACAAAAGTATCTGATTTCTCAAGTATATGATTAACTTGATCCTGTGTCCAGACAACAGCTGAAGCAGGTAATCGGAAAAGGAAGAGGAAGGAGAACAAGACAGAACTTACCTCCATAACTTCAACGGCAGGAGATGATTCTGACTCAGATTCCAGTCTTGACATAGAGAAGTGGAAGAAACTAGCTTTGGAGTTGTCAGGTGAGACAGAAAGTACAGTGTATGCTTGTACTGACCCAGCTGATGCTTTGTTCTGTTTTGAAGAAGCATACCCACTCAAGTCAGAAGTGAGATCACAGAAAATAAGTAGTCTCAGAGCCCAATATGACCAGTCCACTAGGATCCTGTGCCACACATTCACTGCCCAACAACTTGCTCATGAGTGTTCCCTCAGAGTTGCTTGGATTTTAGGTCAACACCAAAAGCCATTTACTGATGGAGGGGTTGTCAAAGAACACGAGTGCAGTAGCTGAAATGCTCCTTGAGTGAAACACCCTTGTCAGCATCATCTGCCACAAAGAAAAGTGAATAATTGACTCAGGATGTGCTAAACCTACACATAGTAAGGCACAATGTGTAGGTTTAGCTGTGGATGAGTCCACTGACTTGTGTGACAATGCTCAGCTGTTAGTGTATGTCAGGTTTTTCAGCACAGACCAGAAAGCATTCTGTGAAGACCTTTTAGGTCTCACTCCCCTTCAGACCAGTACAAGTGGAGAAGACATTTACCCGACCGTTCAGGAGCTGTTAACAAAGGGAGCCAAAAAAGTGGTTTCAATAACCACAGATGGAGCCCCTGCTATGACCGGGAGAGAGAAAGGGGCTGTCGCAAGACTGCAAGAGGACAATCCTGTGCTCATAGCTTACCGTTGGATCATTCATCAATCTGTCCTCTGCGCCTCCCTGTCAGATGAGCATGCTGCGGTGATGAATACAATTATGAAAATGGTCAATTTTCTCAGGGCATCCTCTTCCTGCCGGCATTGCATGCTTAGGGAATTCCTCAGAGAAGTTGATGCCAATGCTGATGATCTTTCGCTGCGTAGGAATGTGAGATGGCTCAGCAAAGGCAGGGGGTTGGCACGCTTTTGGTCCATTAGGAGGAAAGTAGCATCTCTTTTTCGCAGAACTAAGAAGTCAGAAGGCAATGCAGTTTTCTCTCTTTTTAGAAAATGAGGATCAGATGGACAGTGTGGTCTTTTTGGTTGATATCACTTCACATCTGAATGAACTGAATTTGAGGCTACGGGGCAAGGACAATTCAATTTGTGAAGTGATGACAGCTGTCCGCTCCTTTCAGAGGAAACTTGAGTTGTTCCAAGGAAGACTTGCAGGGAGACTGCACACACTTCCCAGCAGTGCAGGAACAGGTTCAGGGACAGCGAGATATTGTTTCTTTTGTTGACTTTATTGATAAGCTGACTGTAAACTTTTTGACAGCTTCAGCTTTGGACAGCAGCTCACCATGTTCCTTCAGAATCCATTTCTCATCACTCATCACCAACTTTTATTTAATAAATGAGAGAACATGCATGTCGGCAGTCATACATGTGGGTTCAGTTCTATATAACGTGACAATAAATTTTGTCAAAAATGTTTTTGAATTGTACTGAATTAATTTGATTAGACAGGTATTGATTACATGCAATGTTGATAGAACTAATAGGCTACTTAAATATGTATCACACTAAATAGTTATACATTATGGTCATCTGGACCTTTGCTTCTGGAAATTTTCTCTAACTGGATCTGGTTGTGTGTGTGTATTTATATGCATAAAAGTGTGTAACTGCTCCTTGGTAGAAATGGTAAAAATATCTTATTAAAGATCTGTTAATAATTACCATGTTTTACAGATGCTGACATAGCGAAGATGGATGTCTTGACGCAAACTGGCACCACAACAGCCGGCCTCCCAGGGAAATCTCCGAAAAGGAGAAAGCCAACACAAGTCAAAATAGATGGAGGCAAGAACACAAAGTCCAAGCCATCTGCCAGGAAAACCAAAGCTAAAATATCCATCAGTCCCTCAAAAGTCAACAAAACTGAGCAACCTTTCAAATCAGCAATCAAGAAAAAGGCCAAGAAAGCGAAACATAAAGGCAGCCATTCAGAGCCTCAAGCTGCTGAGGTCCCTGTAAATAAAATGACTAACAGTCTTCCAGAAAATGACATACCACTGAAAAAGATTAAAAACAAAAAGAAGGCCAACGAGTCAGAATCAAATAACACTGAAACTCCAAACAAATGTGCTGGCGCTCAGAAATTAGATAATCTGTCAGAACCTAAACAGGTTGAGACACCCTCTAAGAAAGCTAAATCTAAAGTTAAAAATAAACGTTTAGAGCCCACAGGTATGGACACTGCCTTAAAAACTGACACTGAGGCTGCCAGTACCCTTTTAACATCTGAAGAACCAAAAAGAACGGACTGTATGCCCAGTGAGACTCCCTCTAAAAAAGCAAAATCTAAGAAATCTGTGAAACCACCAGAACCTGCAGATGTGAACAAACCCCTCAAAAAAGCTGGCGCTGAGGTTGGCAGTAGCTATTTACAGTTTGACCAGTCTGAAAACCATGATGAGCTTTCAGACACTAAGCTGGTTAAGACACCCTCTAAGAAAGCAAAAAAAATTGTTAATTTTACAGAAACTGTAGATGTGAATACCTCCCCTGCAGAAACTGAGGTTGACCATAGCTACGTAGTATTTGATCAGTCTGATAAAAACAAACTATCACATCCTGAACTGGTTGAGACTTCTAAGAAAAGTCAATCAAAGAAATCTTCAAAATCTGATGCAGAGGTTGGCAGTTGGCACGGAACATCTGATAAGTCAGAGACTCCGAAAAAATGTAAGGCTAAGAAGTCTAATGATATTTTAAGTCCTACACAAGTTGAAATGCCCTCTAAGAAAAACAAAACTAAGAAAGCTAGAGAGCCTCCAGAAGCTGTAGCTGTGAACAGTCCCTCTGAAGAAGGTCAGGCTGAGGATGTAAATGACCCTTCAGAACTCAGTCATTCAGATTCTCTGTCAAAGAAACCAACATCTAAGAAAGATAAAAGGGTTGAGGAGTCTGATCCAAGCGAGAAAATTTCGAAGAAAGTAAAAGTTAAGAAAACCAAAAGCATCTCAGGGCTAAGTGAGATTGAAACTCCATCTAAAAAGAAGGAGGGTAATGAAGGTAATGCCAACTCGGAAGAATTTCATTCCGAGCCGCCTTCTAAAACGGCTAAGCATCAGACCGTGAACAGCCTCTCAGAAGCTCCTGTCTCAGAGACACCATCTAAAAAGTCTAAAAACAAGAAAAGCCTTGAGAATGATGAGGTGGAGTCTCCTTCTAAGAAGGCTTGTCTGGATGATGTGGGAGTTGATGAAACAATACGCCCCTCCAAAAAGAGCAAAAGCAAGAAATCTAACAGCAAAAAAAGCGGTGAAACGATAACAGACGATGACGATGGTCTTTTAACGAACCAGAATACTGAATCAGAAGAAGCTGGCTGCCTGAGTACCCCACTTCACTGTGGTGAAAAGAAGATGAAACGCAAAGATGAAGAAAGTACATATGTCTTCGCGCAGGAGGAAGGTCCTGTAGAGTCAAAAAAGAAAAGGAAAAAGAAGAAAGAGAGAGATGAAAATGTAGTCGAAGAAGTACCAGCAGCACCTCTGTCCGAGGAGTTAATGGATACCCTGGAAATCAGTCAGAAGAAAAGTAAGCCTTTTCTTCTAGTTATGATGTAAAAAGATGATCTAATAACCTTTTAATGAAACCCGTTTGTCTCTTGTTTGTCTTTGTGTCTGTCTGGATGGGAAACAATGTGCAGAAAAGAAAAAAAAGAAAGAGAGAGATGAGGAGAACCCACTCATGTCTTCTCAAAGTGCTGAGGAAGAAATCCCCAAAAAGGTAACGTTTTACAAATAGTTTCATGTTGTGAATCACAGAATGTTGACTTTTATGAACTGGAGACCTTTTTCTAGTACTTCTTAGGAAAACAAATTCTTATCATTCCCTGTTTTAACAGATTTGACAATTCATATGTGTAGTGTAGATTTCTCAATTCTGGGGTGCCCGACCCAAACCTGGTCCTGGTGATCTACTGACATGGTGACTTTCGTATTAATACCTTGTAATATTCAGTTGCTCATATACAATAAGAAATGTTTGGAGCCCAAACTTTACTAATCAGCACAAGTCAATGGTCATCCATATCATTTCCTTAAATCCCCGAAACGTCTCTCAAAACATTCAAACCGTATTTAATTCTTCATTGAGGTGGCTCCAACCTGAGAGTGTGATGTAACCTTCTCGAACACTCGTGTAGCTGAAGGCTGTAGACAGTCATTTTAGAAAAGTCACATCACACTAAACCACATCATCAAGTCTTCCACCACCTTAATGAAGAGCTGGATGCTTTGAGCAAGTTGAGACATTTTGGGAATGTATTTTTAAAGGGTGGGAATACATTTTTGGGGGACTATTGACTTACATTATTGACAACATTAGCTAAAGAAGCAATATTTGGTCTCCAAACATTTCACAATTATCAGGTGTGTTAGTAAAAGAAATGAAATCTGCCTATATTCGTGTATTTTAACGCTCATAAGATTTAATAGGATGGTGTGTTTGGTATCTGCTCTGCAGTTGATTTCTGCTTTAACAATGAGCAAACTTTAAAAAAACCTTTTGTTCTTTTTGAAACATTTAGAAAAAGAAGACTTCAAAGGAAAAGGAGTCCACGAATGATGTGGCACAAATTTAAAAGCAAAAAAAGAGTGATCAGCATTTGTCCCACCACACCACATTTGTTCTGGATCATGAATGTATTATTTTATATGCCATCCTATAAATATCAAGTTTATCTGTTTTGTAAATATGTGTAGATATATATGTGTGTGCATGAGATAAAGAAGTAATGTTTTTAACATGTTTTTAACCTTTTTCTTAAGAGAGGGGCAAGTTTTTGCAAATTGTCTCTTGTTTTAGTATGTAACTCATTGCTCTATGTGATTTGACTGTTTTATGTTTGTATTCATTTTGAATGGGAGATAAATGCACCATGTGAGTCATGTTGTGCAGCTATGCTGGTGTAGATATGGAGACGTCTACAAACAAAACTGATGTCCCAGACAGAGGTTCAGATGTTTTATTCATCCAGTGTCATACTGTAGACTGAATTCCTTTTAATATGTTTTGATAAATATATTTTCACATTTTCTTGCTTGTGTGTGCTGATTTGATTGAGTGTTCTCAGCCCTATGGAGGTGGTTTCACAGATTTTTCCACTCAAGAGGTGAGTTTGTTTTCAAATATCATTGAAAGTTATTGTCAGTTCTCATTTTCAAGGTGACAGTCTCACGGTACAAAACTCAAAGGATTTATTTTTGGTTTTTAAAGAGGTGCTTCCAGGAAGTCTCTAGAGATTCCATTCAGTTGCTTCCATGAAGACCCATTTTAACTGTAACATTGTGGGAAAAAATTCTGATACTTTTGGTCATTTCAGTGTACAAACGGACAGTAAAAAACCCCCAAAATAAAACCATTTATAGGAAGGAAGACGATACATTGAACAAATAGTTGTATATTGATCAGTTCCCATACTGCCTGGGAGACTGATTTGAGAGAATTTATACCCACACAGTGTTGGTAGCTTCATATAAGACCTGCCTCTTATCAAGACTAAGTAAAAAGCTTGCTTTTTTACATTATGTTCAGTTAGTTTATTCATTGGGACTTCAATCAGTTCCTCTTCACAAAGGCAATGTAATCAGCTTCACTGAGCAAAGTTATATCAGTTGCCATCAGGTGAATAATTCACTCTGTGATAAGTTCCAGCTATTAATGTGCCTGTCTGTTCTCTGTGTTACAGTTTATACAGCATTTGTGTCAGTGTGGCTCATGCCAGTAGTAGTTTTTGAATCCGCATCAGAAACTATAACAAAACAGATTTGGGTAAGATATATGATTTTATATTATTTGGTCGTCCAGTGCCGCCTTCTCTTCTTTAGTTTGAAGGTAAGAAAGAGGCATATGGCTTTCACAGAAAATGAAAAAGTGAGATTGTGACAGCTCCGGTGGATGTTGCCGGTGTAGACATCGTCTTATTTAACATCCATACGTCTTCATTTTAGTCTTAGTCCTTAGTAACACTTTCTAGCTCGAAGATTAAGAATGTATGGATACCCTTACCTGATTGTAATATCTTCATGGATATGAAGTTTATGGGGCACAAAAGGACCTAAATAATTAGAGAAATAATGAACGGAAAACATACAACATATAAAAGATACATCTATGAATAATTTGTAAATGGAGCAGTTAGATACATTACATCAGCATGTCAGCACACTGTCGCATGTTAAGGTTTGGGCACTCCTGGTCAAAGTTCTTGGTAATTTTCATTTGCAAGTAACACATCTGTAAGTGTTAAACATTTTTTTAAAAAACCTGGAAATTTCTGCAATCTGCAGTCACTCTGAGAAAAGGTGTTCCATTTTATGTATTTATAAATCAATTAAAGGTGAGTTGACTGGGGACGCCAAACATTTTGCAAGAGTATACATTGTCATTTCAGTCAAATTATTAAAGGTTGCAGAGGTTATAATAGGGAAAGATATTAATCAGAATGGAGGGGTTTTCCCAGGTTACAGTTAATAGTGTTAAACACAAGGGATTGTATTAGGAGTGAGGTCCTTTTCAGGAGTATTTGTAGTACTTATGGTTGGTTTGAATTCAGTATTCAGTATTTATCTGTCCAATCTTTTTCTGTAGAAAAAGGTTTACTGAGCACAAATGACTGAAAAGGACTGAGCTATGGGGAAAACCTGCGTAAGCAATCTGGTGCAAAACATGCTGAACAAGTTTTGTGCTGAACTTGTGACCTTTTAGCTGGGGTATTTGGGAGCTTTCTGCCCTCTAGTGGCTATGATATTAATGAGACCATGCAGTTCACACCCTTGTTCACCCACATGGCAATTTTTTTCCTGTTTGTCCATCATCCTGAGAAATACACTAACAAAAAGAGCTGGAGCCAGCATTAATATTCATAGATAATGACTGTAAAAAGTCATTACTATTAACAGTTCATGATTTATATGCGCTTTCAATTAAGAATTCATTCTGTCAGTGGCAGCAGTGCTCCTGGTTGATTTTAGGGTTCTGGTCAGGTGTGTTTGGGGAACCTGTGCCAGAATAAAGCTAAAAATAGATGTTTGGGGGTGAGGGCGGGGGAGTGGGAATTTAGACGTAGGCGACGCACTCAAACAGGCCTGTGATTACAAAACTAATCAAGACTCTTGTCTCCGCGATAATGTAACATTATGAAACTAATCTGGGCTGAGACAAACTTCTGACTAAGCTCTTCCTTAGTTCGTCTTCCTCTTGCAGTCAAATCCTCAAACAACCTAGGGTACAGCGAAATAGATGATTCATCGCGTCTAATAAATACTGAGGGGGTGCGTGAGTGGAAAGTGCACAGTTAACAATGTAGCATTTAAAACCCATGATGAAGCCACAATTTTAATTTCACACAAACAATCATGACTGGGCTGAAAGCAATTTTTTAGGGATCAAATCAAAGAGCATCATCACAAGAAGAAAAAAAATGTGTACGTTGAGAGTTTCCACGATGGGTAGGCCACACCGAATCCTCGTATGACTAAATCACCAGGACAAAGTGACTAAAAATCAAACCATTTATAGGAAGGAAGATGATAAACTCAGCATGGTTGTAGCAGCGCACCACACAACCACAGCGCATCAACACTGGTGCTGGCAGTTATACAGTAAAATACCCTCACATGCTCACCGCATGCATCAGTCATTTACATTAGTTGTAGGCACTGGTTTTAGGCCAATTTAAAAAGGTCACCAAGGCCAAACTGAGGACTGGTCAGAGAAGTTTAGATGTAGCCATTTCAATATGGAAATGGAACACGTCACAAACATATTGAGGTTTTTCCAGGCGCTGATATTAGTGTGTGCGTATGTGTGGGCTATGTTTCTGCCACTGAGGTAAAAAGTCTTCAGCTACGTTCTTCCGCTTTAATTTTCCTGTACAGGCCTCCAGAGCATGCAGGTTCCTTCAGTGAAGTGAACCATTTGTCACACATGAACACAACACAATACATCATAACACAACACAGCACAGCATAGAGTGTGAATTTGTTCTCTGCATTTACCTGTTCACCCAAGTGAAGCAGTGGTCAGCGTGTGGGGACAGTACCTTTCTCGAGAGTACCTCAGTGGTGCCGCTGGCAGTCCTGGGATTTGAAATGATATTACAAAGACAAAAAAATAAAAACCATCTTATCAACAGCTCTGCACAACTTCCATAAGGATCAATGATCAATATACAACACATGAGTCATGTGGGGAAACCCCAACTGGTTTATTTGTTGGGCCTAACAGAGCAGCGAGGGCTGATATTAGCTGGCCTTGCATAGGTTAGTAAATGTTTCCATAATGGAGGGAGTTTTGCATCTTTTGAAGGTCCCCCAGCTTTTCCAGCTCAAGGGATTGCATTTACCACCAGAAAACTCTCTCCACGAGTGTTTGTTTAAATGCAAAACAGTTTCCAGATCCGAGTATATGATTGGAATGGTCGCCCACCCATAGAATTGAACTGTGGCAGTTTCTGTAAAGCACATTATTCACTCCTATCAAAGGGCTCAGAAATGGATTTGTTTCTTTTTTTCTTGTGGTGTTCAACATCAGTGTTGGAATAAAAATATGAACTTCATTATTATAATAAGCCTGACCTAAGTTTCCTAACAACCAAACACACACACACACACACATACCTAAAGAGCCTGTGTAAAACATGAGAAACCCAAAAAAAAAAAAAAAAGAAAAAAACCCCAGCACTGTCCCTTTCTGTCCTACCCGAAGTGGGTCATGATGTCACTTCTGTATGCATATCTGCACAGACCACCATCCCTTTCACTCTTAATCATGAGTCAACGCCGCCCCATTTGCAAATAACAGAGGAATGGAATTTCAGTTTGGTCAGGGAGAAGATCATATGTGAAGGTGCCATAGCATGCCTATGACCCTTAAATTGCAAATCGAAAGTGTTTTCTTGCTCTGTTTTTCGTTATCTATTAATCTGATCTTTTTTGCTCTGCAGAGGAGCTGTTGGTGAGTATGGTTACAAACTAGGGCTGCACAATTCATCGAATTTTAATTACGATCACGATTTTGGCTGCCAAGATTAAATTAAGATGATTATTGGCGATATTAACATTTGAATAGTGTGCTCTGCTGCATATCAAATCAAGCATTTTCTCAACCAATAGCCAACCACCAGGGGGCGAATGAAAGATTAGGGCTTCATTAAGCTGCCTAAAAAAGGAGTGCACCCTGCAGCAGGAGATCCGGAGTTATTAGCTGAAAACCGTTCACCTTGCCCAGGTGTCCCATTACTTTTGCCCGAGGTGAATGGTTTTCAGCTAATAACTCTGGATCTCCGGGGGCTATTATGGCAAACGAGGGGTCGTTGGAAAGGTGTCACCGAGCCCTATCTAACTGTGAAGTTTCACATTTAGAGTGCGAGATAAATTTTCATATTTAACATTTAGATTTACTATCACTTAAGGCAAATCCTCCATGACGGTGAGGGGATATCACAGCATGCAGTCCCGCCCCCTTCTCAGTAACAGCCAATTGTTATAATGGGGCGTGGCAAATTAGCAAATCTCGGGTTTGTAAAAGTGCTACATTAAAATCCCACATTTAGAGTCGCTGTTTGTAAAAGTGCAACACTTAGATTTAGAGCGCAACATTTCATTTTTTAACACATTTAGGTCTAAATGTGTGAAAACTGTGTGAAAATTGTGCTAAATGATGAAAAAATGACACCTCTACCTAATGCATTTAATAAAGACAAGTCCCATACCACTGAAAGAACAGAGGGTGATTAACACACGTGACACATTAACAGATTTCAGTGACATCAGTGTGTGGCCTCAAGTAACAGCGGATGCACAGTCTAACCAGAAAACCAGTAACCGCTCTGCAATAAATTTGTTGTGACCCAGTCCTGTTTATCTGTCATCTGTACTTCTATGAACAGCTGAAAACAACTCAAAGATAAGTAGAAAGCATACAAAATGAAAACAAGATAAAACATATAATACATATGTAGACAAATGAATTGGGACATCTGATCAGTACACCAACAGAGACTTTAATGACATTGCACATTCTAGTACACAGACTTTGATATGGATTTGGTCACCCCTTTGCAGCTATAAGCTTCCAGTAATCTTAGAAGGCTTCCCACAAGATTTTCGAGAGTTTCTGTGGAAATTTGCACCCATTCATTCTGTAGGGCATTTATTAGGTCAGGCACTGATGTTGGACGAGAAGGCCTGGCTCGCAATCTCCGTTAAAGTTCATCCCAAAGGTGTTGGATGGGGTTGAGGTAAGGCCTCTGTGTGGGCCAGTCAAGTTCTTCCACAATTAACTCATCATGTCTCATGTCATGCTGGAATAGAAAAGGTTCTTCCCCAAACTGTGTCCACAAAGTTGGAAGCACGGCGTTGTCCAAAATGTCTTGGTATGCCGAAGCATTATGATTGCCCTTCACTGGACGTAAGGGACAAATCCTGAAAAACAGTCCCAATACTTTTGTCCATGTAGTGTATAAGTACATACAGTTCGGCACAGGAGCCTGGTGCACGTGACCGGCATCGGTACACCGGGAGGTAAACTAGAGTCGGTTCTTAGTGGAAAATCGCTCATTTAAACGATTGTACGTGATAAAAAAGAGGTCTCTGTTTTGTTCTGAAGCGTTGCATTTCACTTATACAACATAGTCATTAAGGAGAGTGGTATTAAATGATCTGTTTTTGGCGTATGCTAAAACTCGTTAACTAGTTAGCATCACCTGCTCAAATGTAAACAAACACAAACATAGCCCACGTGCCATTTTACTACACTTTTAATGCATTTAATGAACGTGTTTACCCTTCAGGTTCAGCTATGTACGTTAAAGGAAATTGCACATATACTGCAGATTATAAAATGTATTTTGTGTGTCCGAACACTGCATTTTACCACACTTTGAATCCATTCAGTGCAGGTGTTTTAGTCGTAAGGAAACTGCAGTCTTGTGAAGGAAACCTGCAATATTTTTCCAAAGGTAGGTGAGTAAGTTGTCAGCTTAAATTACTAATGTCTCCTAGAAAGCTAGTTATTCCAGCAGGTACAAACGAGTAGAATTCAGTTGAAAGTGTGTTACCACTTGTTCTTTAGTCAAGGAAGATAATACCGTTTACTACTGAGCAGTAGTGTTAAGTTATGGCAAAGTGTTCCACTTAACTATTTCCTGACATATTCTCAGGGATGCCCAGTGTTATGTTAGTTACCATTACATACCCACCTTGGCCCTTTTGTTACTTCATTAGATTACATAATGGAATTTTATAAATCCATGCAGTGACTGGAGGCATGGAGCAGAAATCTGGAACCAAACCTGTGTTCCCAACTCACAACTTCTTTTTTAACATGCTTCTTTTTTAACGTGCTATACATAATACTCTTAGGTGCCTGTTATAGCACTATACATGCACTCTCTCTCTCTCTCTCTCTCTCTCTCTCTCACACACACACACACACACACACACAT
>JBBPCX010000135.1:4714188-4732718 GCA_037974365.1 Hydrocynus forskahlii | reverse complement strand
GGTGCCTGTTACAGCACTATACATGCACTCTCTCTCTCTCTCTCTCTCTCTCTCTCTCTCACACACACACACACACACACACATATATTTAGATAGATAGATAGATATAAAACTAAACTCTAATGATTACTTAGCCAATTAAGTTAATCAGTTTATTAAAAAATATATATTGTCTATATCTCTGCAGTGCCAAAATGATGATTGGACGTGGTGCATCACAGCGTGTATCCAGAGGGGCCAGTTTCGCTCAAATCCTCAAGAAGAACATCATGACAGCACCTGTGTGCTCGTCTTTCGTCCCGCAGCCCGCCCCTGAATTCATAAACGACAACAACAACAACACTAGCACGCTTGACCCGGCTGGCAGCAGCATGGCCAAAATCAGTTTAGTCACCTATTGTTTAATCTCTCTCTGCTTTTATAATGATGATTTTTGTCATGATGCCACAGTCAATTGTTGTCTCCATATTCAGGCTCCAAACAAAAGCCCCCTAAAGAGCTGATAGACCGGTACAAGCGAGGAGAGACTCATGCTGTGTCTTTGCTATACCAGCTTTCACAAGTGCTGCAGTTCCAGTTGGAGATGAAGGAGACTGTTACTACAGGTCTTTACTATCAGTATGGTTATGGTTGTAAAAGGGTATGGAGTCCAGCTGTATTTGACGAGACCACTTGTCGTCGTCTCTGATCATCGCTGCAAATTACAGTCGCATACAGTGTAGGACTGAGAAAACTTGCTTTATAGGGGTCAAAAAAGTGAAATGTGACAAATGCCTATGGCCACTTCATTGAATAATTACAGACCACTGTTTTTTTTCTTTGCTGTTTACTTGTGTCTTGCATTTTGAATTATTCTTTTTTGCTATGAACAGGAGGGACAGCAGGTTTCTACTTTGCATTCTGTGCTGTGATTGACGGCGTGGAGTATAAGACTGGGATGGGCGAGAGTAAGAAAGAGGCCAGGCTCAAAGCAGCTCAGCTGGCACTGGAAGAGCTACTTCCTATTCTGGAGAATGATGGTGTTCTGCCTGATGCCTCTGGTAATCATTCTGTGGTGCAAACCACTGTTATACCGTAAAGGAAAACATCTTATAAAAATTACGTTTAAATGTTTGCTTCAGCAGTTTATTTCTCACTACAAACCTATACAGTTTTGTAACAATGGAGCTTATGTGTGCTTTATTATACAATCTCACCTAGTCTTTGCTTGTCATATTCTTACAGAATTAACTTACCTTACAGAAATGTTCAATTATAAAACCAAAGATTTCATGGAATTCTTCTCAACCATATCTTGTTCGCTTGGTAAAGCAACTCCATCTCCTTAATGTACAATCATCCATGAAGTATTGCTTACGCTTTTTCCACTGTGCAGGGAGGAGTAAACATCAGTTTTGGTTTTGTGGTTAAAAGGGGGAAATGTACAGATTCTTCGAATAGATCTTTAGTTCAGCTATCTAATAATTATGTGTTTGGTGTGAAGATGGTGCTTGAAGGTTTGTGAACCGTTTTTTTACGTAAATCTGGCGGAAAATGTGATCAGATCTTCATCATAGTCACTAGATAAAGAGAACCCAATATAAATACCACAAACCAATAACAGAAACAAAATGAGTTTTATTGCTTTATTGAACAAAGTGATCTAATATTGAAAGTCTTTGTTGGCAAAATGTAAACCTCCATTTTAAGTTAAGGAGCAGTGACTTCTTGATCAGTCCTGCAAATTGACTTGGAAGGATTTTGACCCATTCCTGCGCCCATAATTTTGTCCTCCCTGATGCTGGCGGCCTTTTTTGCGTGAGTGTTTCACACCTTCAGGTGCTTTCCTGACACTTTTCTGCTGGATTAAGGATGGAATTTATGTCTCCTTTAACCATTTTCAGTAGACTGACTGGTATGTCTAGTGTTGCAGCAAGACAACAACCCTATAGTTGAGCTTCATCTCTGTTGAGCTTTATCTCATGAATGAATAATAGACATTCATTTAGAATTTGCAGACACAATCCAGATTTCATAGTGTCATCAAATGATAGCAAACAGAACCGGAAAAATTCCAGCACCATGGTTCACGGTTGACATCTTATGCTGGAATATAGTGTTCTGTAAAGTAAGCAAAGTAAAGTGGCCACACCACAACACAGCACGCAGTGTAAACAGTATAAAGTTGTTCTCTGCATTTGTGATGCAGTGGGCAGCCATAACTTTGTGGTCATTGGGTTCAAAGGCGTACTTGCCTTTGAACCCGATGACCACAAAGTCGCAGGTTCGAACCTCCCCACTCTCTACCATTGTGTCTTTGAGCAAGATGCGTAGCCCTCAGTTGCTCCAGGGGGACATTCCCTATAACTAATAACGCTCTGGATAAGGGCGTCTGCCAGCTGGCGTAAATGTAAATGGGACAGTTCCTTGCTCAAGGGTACCTTAGTCGTGCCATTGGCAGTCATGGGGTTCGAACCCATAGCCTTCCGATTGCAGAGGCAGCTCCCTAACCATCAGCTGCCTGATTTTAGCTGAACATTTTTCAGTCAAGCCTTAAAAAAAGTAATTTTGCTTTATCAGTCCATAGAAAACTGTGGCCAAATGGTCTTTAGGAAAATTTAAACTGACAGCAGTGTTTGTCTTGGAGAGCATGGCACCCTCCATGTAGTTTTAGCATACGTGCTATTCTTGTTCAGTTTTTGCCTAATAGATTATTCATGCAGATCCTTAGATATTGCCCTGTGGTTATTTTTTTCAGCTCCCAGAGTATTAGACACCTTACCTCTAAACGTTTTTTGTTGGATGACCACTTTTGAAGAGTCTGACAATTTTGTTGTCTTTTCTGTGTTTGTGCTCTTTCTGACAGTCAGTGAACTAGTGAAGTCCAAACCCTTCAAAAATTGTTTTGTAATCTCTCACAGCCTGATGAGCATGACTAGCTGTTTTTTCTGTGTGGGATGCACTCACATGTGTGGTGCAGGCCAGACTGATAGTTAAGACTCAGACTGATATTTTACAAATAAGACCAGACACACATGATTATTTGATGATTTGATATTTGATTGAACCTCTTGTCCCTAATGGTCCCTTATACCAAACAGATCATTGTACTTTTTCCAACAAAGGCATGTTGGGTGATGAATGAATGAAAAAACAATGCAAGTGTTTTACTTGTTGGACTAATGGCAAGACTTTGATGAAGATCTGTTTAAATTGTCAGGCCAGAGTGATAAAATATATTTATGTAGAAATAATAGAGCATTTCTGTGTGGACAAGTGTAACAAGTGTTCTGTTAAAGCAGTAGATATTAATCTAGTACAAAATATTTCACTGGGAATTGAGTACAAAGCTCAATACGTTCATATTGCTTCACTTTGTATCATATCACTTCCTTAAGTATTTATCAGTGCATGTCTTTGTATGTCAGTTGGACCTCCTCCTTTGCCAGTGAAAGAACGAGAGTACCTCTTGTCAGAGGCTCATCCTGGTCGGGCGTTGTTTGGTAAGTCTTGTTTTAATACTGTACTTCGCATGATCAAAGCAAAGAAAAATCTTCTTCATAGTTCAAAACTTCAGAAGCTTGTGTGTGACTGATTTGTATTTGTTTGTCATGTGTGTGATGCAGAGTGGAAGAATCCTAATAAAGACCAGGTACCCAATGCCATTAAGGAGATGTTCTCAAAGCTTATAGAGAGTTACCCTGAGTTTTCTGGCTGTGGCGGAACATTGGCTGCATTCGTTACACAGACTTGTAAGTCCCTGTTACGACAAAGGGAAAAGGATCACTGTGTGGCATGACTGATGTTGATTTTTGCATGTTTGTGTCACATGATGACATAATGACTAAACTTAACATAGTTATTTCTGGTCTCTTTCTCCGACATCCACTTCTTAGGTTTCCATCTATGCACTGTTATGTTTTTTTCGGCAAATTAAATGAAATAAAAAGACTTAATGTAAATGGCAAAGATCCATAACAATTGCCAGACTTTTGGTTTAGATGTTTTTTGCCAGGTGTTTCCATTGACACTGGGACTATAAGCAGCTGGCAACAGTACATTTTAAGCTCTGGTCAACTGCTTATTAGCTTGTGAGGTTGGCCTGTCTGTTTAATTTTTCATTGACAAATCCTGATAGTGTATCATTTGGATTGTAGAAGTCTGTTTCTTAGCCTGACTAGCTGTTGCAGGTACAGAAATAATTAGATCAAGAAAGGGCTTATTTACACCTGATTGCCCAAACTGATTCAGGAGGTCATCTGAGACATGATTTAGCCAGATGTTCTGACAGTGTCCAAAAAAAGTAGGGGCTGGGACATTTGCATTTTTCATATGGTCCCAACTTATTCTGATTTGGAGCTCTAGATTTGTACATTTGACACCCAGAACCCCTCGCAGTGCTGTGATTGTGCATCCCCCTGCTGATCTCCATCTAGGGAAGAGACTGCCCCCAGGAGGCATTGCTTTGCCTACCTTTGTCACGCTAGTTTGCTAAACTAGTGCCAGTTTGATTAATCTCCATTTTGCCTTGTTTATCATCGTTTAACATGTGAATTACAATGCTGGAGGCTAATTACTCTAAAATGTGATTTTCTTGTAAGCTTTGAGCGCTTGTGTAATGGAAAGAGTGTAATGTCATACAAAAATGTGTTTTTTTGTTCTAATAGAATAGAAAATGTGTGATTCATGTGGTTCTGTCATCAGGCTACTATCCAGATACAAGTTGCATGACCAGTGTGTTATTTTAGACTTCTCTTGATCCTCAGACTAGCCCCATTTACTAGAACAGTGATTCAAACCGGGCACCACTGGTCTGAGCCACTGATAGACTTTTCTTTACGTTTACTGCACTCCGTGCAAAAATAGGTTCTGTGATTGGATTTCTTTTTCATTGCCGGAACCTCAGGAACTGAATAGTAAAGATTTCATTGCGTTTTTCTGAGTACCTCTCTTCCGAAGTGAGGAATTTCAGCAGGTGTTATGAAACTGTTCTTCGAAGCTTTATCCAGATGGTATGCAAGCTTGATAATTGCACGTTTTATGAGACTGAAAGTTTTTATGAAAGGTTTTGACCGACGTGAGTCGGATGTATGCAGGTTTTGACAAGTCATTTAGTAGCGGTACTTGGTATCGGTGTGTATGAGCTTTGAAAATAGGGTGGTGGTTTTGCTAACCTGATTTCATGCTGATCACCAAGCCACCGTGTGATCGCAGATAAGTTAGTGGGTAGGTTAGTTATGAGTAGGTTAGTGTACACTCTGCAGTGGACCAGATTTGCAGATACTGTTTTGTTAGCAGTTTGGAAAGTGACTGCAGTCTTTCTGGTTATAGAATATCAGCATCTGTCATTTGCATCATTTTAGTTTAGTTCTAGAGTAGTAAAGACTTATCTTCCTTGGCTGTATAAAAATGTCCTTTTAATCAGTTAATTTACTGACTTATTAAACTTCATGAATATTTATTGAATGCAGACAAAATGAACTTTTTGGAAAAACATCCACAGTGGTGGAAAATGACTTTTGAATTTGAAAAGGACAGAATGACTGTGTGGTGCTCTCTGAGACTCATTGCATTATTGACGGATGTGTGAATGAACTTGTCTTCAGGTTCTCAGGAACTGGTGGAGAGACGTCTATAGGACTTATTCAAGCTAAAGATGGATCACACAACATAAAATCATTTAAATAATATGTGACTAAACTTGAATGTTTATTTCAAGCAGTGTCCTTTGAATCAATATAGGAATATGATGAAGCACTTTTTTATGAACTGTCTGAGTGTTATTTAGTGTTTGAATGAGCATGCACCATTGACACCTCCCATCTAACACCCCCTGCCTTGAATGTGGTTGAAGCATAAATGAGCAAAATAACGCAAATGTGGAGAAATGAGTGAAAGTGGCCATAGGCGGTGTTGTAAACCTTGCTGTGTCTGCTCACAAAAACATTCTCCAGCTTTTTTGCAGAGTCCCAAAGAACCTAAATCTGTGTTTTTCTTGAGGGTGGTTAATCTTGCTCTTGTGGGCACACAGTTTACAGGTACCAAGTATGTTCTATGAATAACTTGCCATTGTGTACGGATGTATTTTGCCAAAGTTCTGATCTTCTTTGCCAAAGTTCTGATCTATTCTTGTGATATAAACTAAGCATTTATTATCTGTCCTGGTGCCAGTCACAAGCATGAACGGGATTTAGCAAGTTAGGCAGCTAGGGCTTTGTCTTTTGCTTGCTGTATTTGTTCAGGGTGTGTAGTGCTACCACAGATTTTATGCAAGATTAGGACTGCCAAGTCAAGAGGGAAGAATTTTGCCAGAATGGAAGTTGATTTATAGATCATTCTTTGTACATAGATTTTGTGTGCCCACAAGAACGTGCCTAACATAATAAAAAAAAACTTGGATTAAAGTTTTATGGTTTGCATAGTCTATATATGGTTTGGCCAGTACCTATACAGTATATAATGTATAAATATTATATATAATAATTTGACTGCTGTACCCTGCTGTATCCTCTAAAGCTCGTTGCATACCACTCCATTTTTGGACATTTTTGAACCTTTACACATTTGTTGATGTCTTTGTTTTGTTGGTGTAGTTGATTTTGTTTTGCTCTGTGCTCTGTCTTCCTGCAGCAAGTGGTTTTGAGGTAGTGGCTCTTGGTACCGGCAATTTTAACACTAAGGAGAGCTTAACGCCTAATGGACGTGTCCTTCATGACTCCCATGCTGTGGTGACTGCACGACGATCACTTATGAGGTTTATTGTCCTAACACCTGATGATTTTCTGATTTGAATGTTAAATTCATGTTCCCTTTATTCCACACTACAGCAGAAGTCTTAAAATCTAGACTATCAATCCAGTTTCTGGTCTTGGATTTTGTCAGTCTTGTTCTATAGTGTAGTGCAGTGGTCACCAAGCCTCCTCCTGGTGATTCACTTTCCTGTATAGTTAAGTTCCAGTCTAACATGCTTCCCTCCCCTATACCTGACAGTAGCGCATTTAGTCCAGCAATTCAGGGACTCCTGAATAAGTCACTTAACTAGAACAGGTTTGCACTGAAGCTCCTCTTGCAGTTTGATCTATAGGTCCAGGATTGGTGACCATTGGTGTAGCATATGCATCAGTAGATATTTAGGGACCTTCACTAAAACATTTGCTCATCCCTTTTTTAGGACCTCATTTAAAGTGATCAAATTCTGCATCCTTTTCTTAGTTTTAACTAAATTTGTACACCTACTAGTTTGTTGAGTCCTATTGTTTATTTTTGGTGTAAATGAAGTTTTCAAAGTGCATCAGCTTTTGCATCTTGACTTATGTTGGTGTCAGTGTCAGATAACTATTGTGTCGAATGTTTTGTAGGTATCTGTACAGGCATCTGTTACTGTTCTTCAGTAAGAATCGTTCTTTGGAGCAGAAGTCTATCTTTCAACAGGATCAGACTACCAAACTACTGAGTCTAAAAAGTCACATCACCCTGCATTTGTACCTCAACCAGTTGCCCAAAGGAGCCGCTCAAATGCCCTCACACCTGTAAGGATCCACAAAAACCAGCCAGAGTGTTCCCAGTTTTTATTTCCCTGGCATCAGCTACCACCTCAGCTAGAGTCACTTGCAAAGATATTTAAATACACTTATCATTTTTCAGCATATTTACAATGTAACAATATTTGAAAATGGCCATTGATTTTATCTCCACAATTGATACACCAATGAGCTTGCTTAATTGAAGACAATCACAACTTGACTGTTTGTTTCCTTGTCACTTTGCCAGTGCTTTTATTGGCCACTTTAGCATCTCTGGTCTGTGGTTCTAAGAAGGAAACTGTACACTCATGTTTTGGATACATAAGCCCTTTGTTACTATTTGTTGTGTGAACATTATCATAGATGTTCTAATTTATTTCAGTCATTGGATTTTTTTACTGGCAAGTGTTCAATCTCTGCCTTTCTTTCCATAGCCGTCTGACCCCTTTGTCCATCTCGGCATGGGAAGTAAATAATCAGATTGGTCTGCATGTGACAATTAACGGAAAAGTCTTTTCTGTCTTCTCTGCATTTGAGCAGAGTGGATCTTGTGTGGTCAGTATGTCTGCTAGTGACAAAATCACACAGTGGCAAGTTCTGGGTTTCCAGGGGGCCCTACTGAGCCACTTCATTGAACCCATCTACGTCAGTAGCATTCTCATTGGTAAGCCTTGTGCCTCTTATGGAAGAAACCAGCCTTTAAAGATAAACCTGCACAGCACAATGTTTATAATGTGATAGACTTGTTTCATAAATTACATGCATAACTAGAATGAAGCCTATATTTTGCTGTTTTTCTTCACACACTGTGTGCTGTGTGGATGTGTTTGTCACTTTAGGCAGTGAGAGCTGCAGTGATACACGTGGTATGGAAGTAGCAATAAATCAAAGAGTGGATGGCATCACCTGGAAGCTTCCTATGTATTACTGTGTGTATAGGCCACACATTAGCCTGGTGTCCTCTGTGATGGCCACAGATGCCCACAGCACCCAGAAGTCTCTCAGCCTCAACTGGAGCCAAGGAGATTTCTCACTTGAGGTTGTCAACAGTCTGGATGGCAAAACTGTAGAGGAGTAAGTTTGTTTCATTATATATTTTCAGTACTCTTTTAGATCCTGAATTTACATGCCGTGCTGTCACTCACAGTGACGCAGTCCGTGCACAAAGAGCAGGATGAATAGAGAGGCAGAAATCATGACTGGGCAGATTTTAGGGTTGATTTTAGTCTCCAAAACGAAAAAATTCCTTCATTTATTTGGAACGTGTACCAGATTAAAAAAAATTTTTTAAGTGTAAACGCCTGGAGACCTGGAGTTTCCTAGATGCTATTGGAACTGGAACCCGGATTGGAACTGGAACCTGGATGAAAATCAGATGAGACTCCCCATGAAAATCAGATTTTCCCCATGAGAAAATAAATAATTAAATAAATAACTGAACTCATGGCCATATGTGTCAAGTTACTGCTATGGTTCTTTGATAAAACCATGGTTGCATACTATAGCCAGACTAAGACCATACATCTCTGGAATGTCTTATCATGAATCATCAAAAAATAGAGGTGATATTTGAAAAAAAAAAGGCTTTTGAATGGGCCAGAGTGTTTAGATCCCAATAACAACTGCTTGTAGCAATAGTTATTGTTATTAAAGACATTTTTTTCAAGCTGCCTTTGTCAAATTATGCCATGTTCAACATTGTGACTTTATTATATTGATGTACTTATAATGATCTTGACCTGTTCAAGTCAAGTAAAGTAGGTTTATTGTCATTTCAGCCATATGTGCAGAACACAATGGAATGAAACAATGTTGCAACATAAAACATTCAGCAGTCAACGAGTTACGACAGACAGTAGGCAATAGACAATAAATGGACAACTAGTGTGGACATTACGTAAACCTTTAGGAATTATGAAAATTGCACCATAAGTTTGATTAATTGGAGAGGAGGCAGTTAGCAGCATTAAGCAAGTGCAAAGGGCGTCAGAACCAATTTAATAAATAGACAATACAGCAGTGTAACAGTAATGTGAATGGGATGTGAATAAATAAAGGGTATTTACAGTGGCAGTATGGGTGTACGTTTTTTCCATTTTTTTAAGGCGTAACACTTCACTGTGTATATGCTTTGAGTCAGGAATAACTTCAGGTCAGGGGTGTGTTTGAGTGTTTGGGGGGTTTATGATTCATTTCTGATTGAGGCGTCTGATGGCCTGGGGGCAAAAAGGGGGTCAGTGTGCTGCGGAACCCTTTGCCAGACAGGAGGGAGAAGTGGGAGTGGGAGGGATGTGTGGTTTCATCCACCATGCCTGATGGCATTGCAGATGCAGCGTTTGTTGTAAAATTGTTCTCATTGCCTTTCCGTTTAAGAATTTCTATTAAAACTATTGAAAATTCATGGAAATTGTTAAAAAGTTTCCTTTGCTTGTTCATAAGTGGTGGTGTGTGGGATGTTTTACAAGATTTTAACACATTGCATCTGTGAAATACATTCATTTTCAGATTATTTTGTCGCTAAAAATGCACTTTTTTTCCTCTACCCTCGCAAGTACAATTACGAACTGAAAGTGGTTTTGTGCTTGTACTGGTTTAACAAAAAGCCAACTCTACATTAGCATGTTTGAGTCATCTTTCATGCTTACAGTACTTGCTGAGCAAGCATACCTTTGGAAGGTTATGACACGTGTTGAAGTTGTGGTGAATGGTTAGTTGAACTGAACTTCTGAAGCCTGCATGGTTCATTGTGCAACAAGCAAAGACTGACATCATGCTCACACTCTGCTGTAAATAGAATCAGCCTTAGGCCTAAAGCATGAATGCCTTAAGTCAGTGATGTCCCATCCTGGTCCTGGCAATCTGCCACCCTGTAAAGTTTAGCACTAACTTTAAATTAGCACTCCTGGTCCATGTGATGGTCCATGTTTTCAGGGGACTGTAAATGGTAGAGCCAGGGCTATTGAGCATCCCACAGTTTGGGGAAGAGCCTTTTCTATTCCAGCATGACTGTGCCCCAGTGCACAAAGCAAGCTCTATAAACATACTTTTGGGATGAGCTGGAACGGAGATTGTGAGCCAGGCCTTCTCATCCAACATCAGTGCCTGACCTCATAAATGCTCTACAGAAATGGGCACAAATTCCCACAGAAACTCAAAAGTCTTGTGGAAAGCCTTCTAAGAAGAGTGGAAGCTGTTATAGCTGCAAAGGAGTGGACCAACTCCTTTATTTGAATGCAGTGTCATCAAAGTCCCTGTTGGTGTGACGGTCAGGCGTCCCAATACTTTTGCTCACATAGTGTACCATGATAGGTACCAACTAACCTATCATGGGATTTTATTCTAATGTTGGATTTATTTTTGTGCTGTTCTTCCTCGATTCTGAAATTCTTGTTTTGTTTTGTGTTCTTGACCCTCAGGTCTCCCTTTAAGAGTGGCCCGGCTCTTGCCAGTCGTCTATGTAAGGCTGCCATGTTGAGCCGTTTCAACTTGGTAGCGAAAGAGGCCCAGAGAGAGGAGCTGCTTGCTGTTGTGTCCTACAGGGAGGCAAAGGTATTGCACCATGTTTGGGACATTGTATTGAACGTCCTCCTTTCCCCCAGACACATTTTAGGCCTGTACACATCCTGGCACTAATGTGTGTCAGCGGTGGTCTGATCTTAACTAGACAGCTCTACGTACATCAGTTCACACCTGGCATTAGAATAAACAAATACGTAATTTCCCTTTTTCATTTCCCTTTGTCGAGAGGTTACAATCCACCTCCCGTGACTGGTCTGCCAGAATTCAAAAGAGTTTATATAATATATTTTATAAAATGATCAAATTTAATAAGATGTTGCTGAAAGAGTGTGTACTTCTTTTGAGTAGGTGGCCCTACAGTGTGACCCAGGACACATTTGTGCCCACTCTGATGAAAGAATGCAGTCATATGTGGCCAAGAAACATTGTCTGAATGTTTGGATCTCAGTGTATCTTGGGTATCTTCACACCTGGGGTCATAGCTGTCCACTTGTGATCAAATCACTCAAGACACATTGGGTCATGAAATGGCCCATAGCAGGGCCCAGACCTGATTTGTTTTTTGTTAAGCTAAGCTTGGGTGCTGAGGATTTAAATATACTGTTCTTATATCATGGGAGAAAAAAACGTGTCCAGTCCAGTCTTTAAACACAATAAACAGGTGGGTCTGAAAATTCCATCTAATGTTTTTTCTTTTTATTTGTGACAGGCAGTCTGCTCTGTATAATGATCAAATAACAAGATAATATGCTTTCCAGACTTAATCTCATATTTGGTGTAGATAACCAGAAAAGCAAAGTTTGCTTTTGTTAATGTTAATGGCTGATTAAGGGTGTTTGACAAATTCCAAAGGGATTGTAAAATGAGTAAAAATATTGTATATTGTGTAAGTATAGATAAGTAAATATAAGTATTGTTGATTTTTATTTCTTGTGCATAACAGAATTCTAGACCCATCTTTGGAATTCCAGACACTGTAATGTTAGAGGCTTATTGATAACTGGTGTAATAATGTTTTTACCATAATACCTTTTATTTAAAAAGGCAATTACAGGTTGGCTGTACCTAAAAATATCACCTTTTTATTATGAAAAAATACAGGAAGGCATAGACATCTGCACAGATTTTAAGACTAAGCAGGAAATTTGCGTTAAAAGCATAAAGGGCATTATAATTGTAGTCTTAATACATATACTAAGAAATAAAGGACATCATGATGTTCTATGATTATTGTGAAAAATATAAAGTATTTGATTACACATTCATAAAAACCCAACATTTGTTTTCTTTTAGAAGCAATTCACAAGCTCTTAGGTTTGGTCCTTCCACTGTCAAACAAAACATAAGGGAACAGCAATGTCGGCATTCTTAATAATGTTGTGATAAGTGTATTAGAATCAGAAAACTTTATTGATCCTGGAGGAAATTGCTTATGTTATGATTGTGAAGTAAATAAATAAATAAAATAAAAAGTCTAAATAAATTAGAATTAAAATATGTAGAAAAAAACGATATAAAATACACTAAGATATATAAACAAATGCTGGGTATAAATACTATAGATAACTAACACAGTTAAGTGAAACCTAACGAAACAGATGGTAGTTAGGAGTATGTTATAGCACTTAGCAGGGCAGTTAGTAATCCTTAAGTGACTGTTGTGAAGTTGTGAGGATTAGAGTTAAATTGGCATTTGACTCTAAGGGTTTGTGACATCTGTGATAACGATTCCTTTCCCTGTCACTGGGGTTGAATCATTTCAGTTGTTGCTTTCATTTTGATAGCAGAATAACAGTCAGTAATGAGTTATCAATAACGAATGCTGATCATTTGTGTACTTAAAAGCTTGAACTTACATTATTATTAATGTCAGTCATCTGACTGTACTTTGGAAATCTAGATGATGGCAAAGCCATACCAAGAAGCAAAGAGTGTGCTGAAGTCGTACTTGGCAATGAGGGGATACGGACAGTGGGTTGAGAAACCACCCATCAGCGATCACTTCTCGATGTGAAATCCACAGGAGAAAGTCAGACTCCTGAACTGCCTTTGGAAGATAAGTCTGAACATTTGAAGTTTGTGTTTTTCACCAAATAGTTAATCTTTAAACCTTGTCACATTGTGGAATTACATCTTTGAGTTTAAACATTTCGCGTAATGAAAGAATATTTGTTTGTCTGCAGTGATTGATACAATGTGTTTAAGTAGTAGACAAAAGGTTATATATTTTGTTTATTTTTTCTTTAAGTCTTTAAAAGACATCCATTTTGGGAGTAAATTGCAGAGCATAGGACTTTTAGATTTGTTGACTGTTTTTTTCCGTTTGCTGTGGTGGCTTTTTGGTGTGGAATGTTATGGCAATTGCCTGATTTTTGGTTACTGCTGTTCAATACTTTAGTTCACTTTGAAATAGTAAACTTACATTTACAAAGCCAGTGTAAAAAAATTAATGAATGGCACTGAACAAAAATTAAAAAAAAAATCTTATATTGAGTTTGGTCTGTTAAATTCACATTACTTAATCTACAGATTGTCAGACATTATGTTGTGTTAGCTAAAACATTATAACTCTGGTTCTCAACTTCGCAAGGTAGTGATGTGAGGTAGTGATGAAGTAGGTGTTCCTTTATGAAGTGGTGGTGTTAGTTTCAAAAGGTAAGGGTCTGAGGTGAGAGTGCGTCCTCTCTTTTTACTAGTAGAGCACAGGAAACCTCAGAACTTCCTGTCAAAAGTGAGTCTGCAACTAGATGCATTCAATATTTGTATGTGTAAAAGAGGGAGTATGAGAGACAGGATCATAATCTTACAATTGATGCCTTGTGCTACTTGTAAGGGAAGGAGAGCAAACACAAGCAGCTCTGAAGATTGTGGATCATGTATTACAAACCTCATATCCTGTATGTACCAATTTGAACTTTTTACAGAGGCCCTGTGTGTTTTTACTTTATGCATGCAGTTTTCATTTAGGTTAGCACCAGCTCTTTGTGTGCAAAGACATAGGAAAACACCTGCGTGGACATGTAAAACAGAAAAATTGATGCTGAAAGATTGGTGTACAAACATGGCTCATGCTCACTGCTTGTTGTAGAACAGAGGAAGAATTTAATGTATGTGACGTACGGTACTGTTGGCTGATGAGTCATTGTCTTGAATTAACAAAATTGCATTTGCAAAGTTAATAATAGAAAAAGGACAAATTTTTAAATAAATGTAAAGCTTACCCAAACTGTCATTACCATAACTTGTCAATGTTACAGAATTGTACCTTTTAAAATGCAAAGTAAATGATGATTAAAGTATGCCCCCAAATTCATCACGGCCACCACCTCAGGCAGTTATGGTTAGCTTTTTAAATTTACATGGTAAACATTTTTGCTCATTTCTATATAAGTTTAGTCAGCATTTACCTTTTGTTGTGCTTTATTTAGAGAAATCAAGCGCTTATATTTAACTTTAATCTCAAAGCAACAGTTCAGCAAAAAAGTATGGAAATACGCAGTTAATAAGATCTATAATTGTCTGGGCATCTATCTGTAAAAACGGGCAAATTGTGAACAAAATTTTGTCTTTAAGATGGCTTATGTTGTTTATGTCTGTACCTTTGTCCGTTTTTATAGGTAACAGTGTCATACAATGTCAGAACTCTAGTTGAGAGTAGTTGACATGGTTGAGGCAAGTGATTCAAGTTTCAAAGTTTTATTGTTATGTTCAAAGTACAGTGTACAACATATAATTAACAATTTTTACTCCACAGACTACAGGCGATTAACAATAGACAATGCGACATTACAACACAGTAAATATAACTGACAACATATAATTCAACATTTAGCATGAGGTAGTAAAGTGATCTGTGATTTAGTTTAGTTTAGAGCCTCCCGTGCCGATCTCTCCATCTGGCTAGGTCCTCGGCGGCTGTAGCAACGGCATCTGGTTGGTCCCACTGTAACCCAATCGCACTCAGGTCGTCAATAAAAGTTCTCTGCCAGGTCATCTTTGGGCACCCTTTTCTGCGTTGTCCTCTCGGAGGGTGCCATCGCAGCGCCACTCTTGGTATTCCGTCTTCTGATAGGCGGAGAATGTGACCAGCAAATCTGAATCTACGTTCAGTGACTGTCCTAGAGGGTAGTCCGGTGTTCGTTCAGCGATAGATTTCTATGTTCGAGATGTGGTCAAGGTATGATATTCTTAAGGATACGTCGTAAGCCCCGTTGGTAAAATGCATCCAGTTTATGATCGATCTCTGCTGTCTCACATGCATACAGAGCCATGGGCACCATGATCAAGTTTAAAATTCGTAGTTTGGTTGCAAGTGAGAATGACGATTAGCCCCAGATCGAGTGAAGGCTTTGAAAAACAGCATATGCTTTGCCATTGCGGCATATAATGTCTTGGTTGGAGTCTCCATCTGCACCGATGACGCTGCCGTGGTAGGTAAATTCTGTCATCTCTTCCACTGGTTTTCTGTTGACAGTAATTGGCACCAGAGGTCCTATGTAGTCGATGCGGAGGATTTTTGACTTCTGGTCGCTGATTCGCAATCCTACCTTTAGAGCTTGGAGCTCCATAGCCACTGTAAGGTCTTGCAAGGCTGGTTGGGTTGGACCAAGTAATGCCACATCATCAGTAAAATCTAGGTCCACGAGTAGGCTATCAAGAGTCCAAGGTAGACCCAGCTGCGTACAATCAGTAGACTGTCTGCATACAAAGTCGATCAACAGGAGGAACAGCATCGGCGATAGGATTCATCCTTGCCTGATGGAGAAGAAATCTGTTTGCTCTTCATCTTTCCGGACACAGCATTCTGAGATTTCGGAAAAAGTCCGCGAATTTGGCTGGGATACCATAAACTCATGCAATTTTCCAGAGTGCTGGCCGGTGCACCGAGTCGAAAGCCTTAATGAAGTCGATGAAGTCGATGGCGATTCATTGTTGGTGCTCCAGCACTTGTTCAATCACTTGACGTAAGATGAAAATTTGATCGCTGCATGACCGGCCGCCCCGAAATCCTACTAATTGTTCCTGAAGGCGAGCGTCGACCGCTTGACGTAAGCGGTGTAAGAGGACAATGGAGAGTACCTTTCCGGGTACCGACAGGATGGTAATACCCCTCCAGTTGTTGCACTTTGACAGGTCACCTTTCTTCAGCAGGGCAACGATCACGCCTCGTTTCCAATCACTCGGGATGTGTGATAGTGTGTGTTTATTCAGCTTTGTTCAGTTTGCACACTCCTAGTAGTTGGATCTTCCATTACTTCCATTCTGTTACTCTCTCACTTTCAATTTTGTTTTTTGGAGTGGTTGTACAAAAATCGCTGACCAGTTATTTCAGTTTGTTTTCTATTCACTTTAAAATGAACAAGCTTGTTCAAGGGTTGCCAGTATTTGCACTGTTTTCGAGATATTTTTGTCTGGGCTGTGAGACTTGTCAGCTGAAAATGGGAGATGTGCTCACACTCAGGCCATTCTCTTTCATGCACATTTAGCAAGTTACAGTTGCCCATGGATTTCTTTGAATGAAAACTTGATGCTGTTTTTTTCTGCCTTTGCAGTAAAAGTGAAAGAAAATTGATAGTAGGGCAGATACTAACAGGCTAGCTTGCTAACTAGCACTTCACCTTGCTTATGTAAAGGAAGCAAAAACATGTCTCTTTCAACAAAACAAAAAGTCCCAGAAACTGCAGAATACACATTCAAAATATTGTAAGAGCTCTTTGTTAATTTATTTGATGTTTTATTTTGTTTTGATTTTTCAGCAAAGCAGATATCTGTGATGTCTGTCAGGTTTGTGCAGCCTGTCTGGCTCTTCGACTCCATTTTCCTTTTAGAATACCCGCTTTTTACGATCCAGACAAATCCAGATGAATAAAACAATGTCACACACAATTGTTTCCCACCTTGGTGTCCCATTTCACGCTGGAATACATGGAGTTTAATACCTGCTCTTATACTGTGGAAGGATAACTGTGACAAATTAAGGCTTTGTAGTATTCTCACAGCTTTGAACAGGGAGACCTGTTTAAGCACTAAAAATTACTCAAAGGCACAGATTGGTGGACATCTTGTTTTTACTAATTCACTAATGCAGCTGTAGTGCTATATTACTGTGTGTATTAAAACCTCACTTACACAAACCCATGATGTCTGTTGAATAATTCAGGAATGAAAAACAACAAAAATATTTGACAGTCACTTGATGTATATGAAGTGCACACATGATGCGAGAGACTCCTCATTTCCTCATGTAACATTTACTGTGAGGAATAAACCTGACTTGGTGTTATGTATGTAAGTAATTTAGTTGTGCATTGGTTACTTTGGTAAAGATATCATTGTTAGCAGGGTTAGCGTGATAGTCATGATGTTATGTTATCAGAGTTAGAGTGATAGTCATGGTGTTAGGTTAACAGGGTTAGAGTGATAGTCTTGGTGTTATGTTAACAGGGTTAGCGTGTAGGGGTGGGAATCTTTAGGCACCTCACAATTTGATTAGATTACGATTCAGAGGGCTGTGATGCGATTATAAAACTATTATTGATGCATCTTTCTCCCCCCTCACCTTGGTACTTTCAAAGCAAAGCATTTGTAATGAACCTAAATGAATTTACAAAACAATCACCTGTGTAATTCTTCAAACAGAAAAAAAATTGTACTGAAATCACAGCTTTGACACATAAATAATGCTTGTGGACCTCAGCTTATTTTGAACAACATCGCTTGCTCGATGGTCCTCTGGTTAGAGGTGGCAGCTACCACCGGCTGTTTATCCTGTGTCTCCGGGTGAAAACGTTCAGTGTGGTTTTTCATGTTTGTTGTGTTTCCAAAAATATTTTAATTTAGCTTTACACAACTTGCATATAGTGGGACTCTTGTCCAGGTCCTTTTTCCTTCAGCTTCATAAAAGCCAAAGTACTTCCAAACGTCTGATTTTAATGTTGAGGGTGCTGGTCGTATATCTCGCTCCTCCAGCTCGTGTCTTTTTTATGTGCACCCCAGAGACTGTCTGGGTGCTGCACTTCCGTACATTAGAGTTCCACTTTTTTTCATTCCTCAACATTGCATTGGTAATTAACATGAACAAAATCGATTTTTTACATTTTGAAATCAATTCAGAATCTTTCATTTCTGTATTGCGATGCATCTAAAAATAGATTTTATTTCCCACCCCTATTAGTGTGATAGTCATGCTGTTAACAGGGTTAGAGTGATAGTGATGATGTTGTTTTAACAGGGTTAGAGTGATAGTCATGGTGTTAACAGGGTTAGAGTGATAGACATGCTGTTAACAGGGTTAGAGTGATACTGATGGTGTTATTTTAACAGGGTTAGAGTGATACTGATGGTGTTATTTTAACAGGGTTAGAGTGATAGTGATGGTGTTATTTTAACAGGGTTAGAGTGATACTGATGGTGTCAACAGGGTTAGAGTGATAGTCATGGTGTTATTTTAACAGGGTTAGAGTGATAGTGATGGTGTTATTTTAACAGGGTTAGAGTGATAGTCATGCT
>JBBPCX010000135.1:4689783-4703802 GCA_037974365.1 Hydrocynus forskahlii | reverse complement strand
TGGAAACCCATTCCATGAAGCTCTCTACGCTGTTCTTGAGCTAATCTGAAGGCCACATGAAGTTTGGAGGTTTGTAGAGATTGACTCTGCAGAAAGTCGATGACCTCTGTGCACTATGCACCTCAGCATCCAATGACCACGCTCCGTCAGATTACGTGGCCTACCACTTCGTGGCTGAGTCACTGTCGTTCCCAGTTGCTTCAACTTTGTTATAATATCACTGTCATTTAACTGTGGAATATTTAGTAGCGAGGAAATTTCACGACTGGACTTGTTGCACAGGTGGCATCCTATCACGGTACCACGCTTGAAATCACTGAGCTCCTGAGAGCCACATTCTTTCACAAATGTTTGTAGAAGCGGCCTGCATGTCTTGGTGCTTGAAGTTATACACCTGTGGCCATGGAAGTGATTGGAACACCTGAATTTAATTATTTCGATGGCTGAGTGAATACTTTTGCCAGTACAGTGTATTTCTCCTAAGTCCACATTCTGCAGGGACTTAGGAGAAATACACTATTGTATTTTCACTGTGCTAGGTTGGATGGCCTAACAAAGCACTGCAAGCCAAGAGGTACAATCAAAATTTCATCAGTACTATCCACCCAAAAAATTTCATCAGTACTATCCACCCAAGAAAAGAGTTGAAACAAATGTTCACTCATACCCAGTTTAATAAAATGAATGATACTGGCTAGAACAACAGGAATAAATTATCCTAGTTTACAGTATGTTCCTGGGTAAGTTCTGGGTTGGTGAATGTGCTTTTGGTTGTTAAAAATGCGTTAAGAAAATACCCCTTGCAATTCAGTAAATACGTATTAAGACAATAAATTCATTATGTTGCAGGAGTGGTGGGCAATGACTAACATAATGTGCTTTAGGGGAAGAAACCTGGATCAACAAAATGAAAATAGACCAGAAGTATTCCTACACTGTGGCATTCTGACTAAAATTGAAGAGAAAATTAATATTTTGCAGAACCTTACCCCAACCTGGTGGCTAGTGCAGTCATCTAAGTAACTGGCTTCTAAAAGAAATCCTCATCTCACTCTAGAGCTGGCCATTGACTGGGATATGAAGGTACCAGTTATGAATTTCAAGGGTACTAACTGTCTACAGGTAGGTACTTATATACAAAGAGTCACTGTAATTCAGTAAAGAAGGAGGTCTTCTGTTCATCTGTCTGAAAATATTTGATTAAAACACTAGAGACCAGGGCATCGCTGTCAGGAGAGCAGTGATTTCATCCGGGGTCACCTCTACTCCTGAGCATGTGTCTTAGGGCCAAGCCATGAGCAGCCAAATGCAAGCTGTGCCTACAGGTCTTTTTTGCTTGGGATTTCCTCCAGTTGAATGATGATGTGAGAGAATTGTCTGTGCTCAGTTATGTAGTATGCACACCAGCAAAAAACATATTCCTGTGCAGTCTGCCCTTGGCCTTCAAAATCTTCTGCTCACTGTTTTATAGTTGCGGCATTTAGCAGACGCTCTTGTCCATCCAGAGCGACGTACATCAGTGCTCAAGTGGTCCACATCTGTTCTTCAGCCTGTACAGCTAAACTTAAATCAACATCCGCTATTCAACCTAGTTACTGCCAGCTAAGTTACACACCTAAAGAACTCCTGTCAAAGAAAAGTCAGAGGTTTAGAAGCTGTTTTAAAGAGCAAATGTAAAATGTACTGCTTTACAGACATAAATATCTTTACTTCATAATTCTCCAAAACACCAAATTGTAACATTAAAAAAGTGAGTATGTGAAAGGCATGGCAATTCTGGACATCTGATCTAGACTAAACACAGTGGGTCAGGTTACAAGGAGCCCGGCACCCAGACAGTTCTTGGATGCTTTCCTCACATCCTCTCTAGAGACTGAGCTGGTCTAAATAATCTGGCGGCACAGTTAGTGGTTAGTATGAAAATTACAATGGTCAGCCTTGCAGAGCTTTTCATACAGAGCAGGGTGCCTCAGTTTGCTTTGATGTCTTCTTTGAGGCTGCCTTACTAAGCTGCATGAGACACCAGATCTGATACTAGTGGTGTCTGTCAACACAGATAGCAGTCAGTCAGACTGTGAGATCTACAGGGAAAGTGATCTGCAGAATGTGTTTCTTGGCTTTTGTTCAGGCTAAATTCAAGAGAGGCTCTCTGTAACATGAACAGGTCTGCCAGGTCCGTATTCACAACAAGAGCTCTTTACTCGCCGTTCGGCCTTACTTACCTTTACTTCATCTTTTGAACTGACACACAACAGGAATGGTGTGACCTACTTGTCACATTTGGCCAGAAAACTCAACTTTCCCTCTCAACATGTAGAGGTGCCACTACAAAAGACAACTTCCACAACCATGAATTCATTTAGAATAATTTTAATTGGAAATAAATAACAAATAATAAACAACAATGCAATTAATTAAGTACGATTGTGATAAGGTTGGTCTCATTATGAGACATGAGTATTCCGTTCTTGAAGATACTTCAATTAACACACCTGAGTCATGTTCTGTTGTTGTTTTTAGAAAGAAGCGAACATTGAGTTGCAATTTTTTGCATGTACATTAGGAGGAGCTATAGCAGCATCTGCAAATCCATCAGAACTAGATCTATTCTTCCCTCCCATACTTGTTTCACATGTAAATGACACTCTACTGAATATTTTAAATGACACATTTGAACTACATTGTAATATATGTCTATGCATTATAAATACATTTTGAAGACAGTAGTAACTGTCCCCCTCTTCACCATGCTAACAGCGTATCAAAAGTCAGAAAAATATAAAACCACTTCTCACTAATTTGGGAAAAAAACAAAACAAAAAAACAAAATCATGAATAAATAGGTAATAAATAGATGAGTATTTCCAGAGGGCTTTAGGCTGCACCAGGACTTCATGAGGTAGTGTTGTCCACACATTCGCATGTCATCATCATCTTCTCGTCAGTTTCTGTTTATGGAAGCTGGCTGAAGGACTAAAATAGAAATTTACAGCGTTACTCACAAGTTTCAGTTTCCGTTTTTAACTGATTAGAAGAATGACAAACTCTGTAAAATGAATTTTTCCTCCTCTTTTAAAAAAAATGAGGGCCATGGCAGCATTAATTTTCCATCAATAGTCCACCTGAGGGAAGTTTTCAGGGGTTCTAACTGCTTGAAGGTGACAGCACAAGGCCAAAGGACTTTGGGATATTAGTTAAGAAGCTTGTGACAGGGTGGGAGACTATGCAGTACAGAGCCTCCTACTTGATTTGATTCATGTTATAAAAAGAAAGTACACATTTTAGAAGATGTGCTCATTTTAATTTTATAAAGATAACTGCAGGCGATATATGTCTGACATGTTATTTTGTTCTTTTCAAGAGAGCTGCATAGAGGTACAGAAGACTGGCTTGATTTTGATAATTGCTTGAGGATTTGTGGAAAACTCACCTTCTGTAAAAGACTCAGTAAATTCTTGAGAAAGTCTTTGCTGTCCAACTTGATGTAGGATCCACAGGGTTTACACTTGGCTTTCTGAAATGAAATGTCAGGAAGAGAGAGAGATTAGGATTTGCCATGCTGGGCTCTGGTCTAAACACACGTGATGTTATTTCAGAAGAAAAGTTTTGCTTTGTTGTTGATAGTCACCTCTGTCTCTTCTGTGCACTCGCCCATACTCGTCTCCTACAACAAAATAAATGCATTGCTTTTGAAAAGATTCTGTACATCTGTATTGACGACAAATGAGCACCAAAAGACTCTTGACATTAAAAATGGATTTTTCAGCTACTGTCTTTCTGTAATGACTGATATGGATAACTAAAGTAATGCTCTGATTCAGGACAGCTCAGCTCCTACTTACAATGATGGATTTGTTCAAAGTCCTTTGTAGTTTGATCTTCTGATCCATTTTATTGGTGGTAATGTTTGACAGCTGGGAGTTGAAACACCGAAGAGCAGACTGATAGCAGCACGCCTAAACAAGCAAATGAAATGCATTTTTTGAATGATTTAAACAATCCTCATTGGAGGTTCTTAAAAGAAGATTTCCTTAAACAAGGAGACCCGGTCATTTCAGTGGTCATGAAGGAACATGTTATTATTGTTGTCATACAATAAAACACTGACAAAGTCTGTTATGAAAATGTTAAAAAAGAATAAGAAGAGTGTTGCTTTTATGAGAAACATTGCTATTTATCCTGAATTCCCCTTTCTGAGCTCAATTCACAGAACTGATAGGGAAACATCACAATTTCCACATGAAACTGCAGGCGTTTTCAAAATGTTCCGTGAGAACGTACAGATGTCTTAACAACAACAAAAATCTTTTGCTGCTAAAGATGGAAAAGCGTTCTCGCACTCGCACTCCTAAGCAAACTCATTTGAATAAGCAGCCAGCAGAGCTCAGGAGAGGCTGAATGTAGAAAAGGTCGAAGCCACGCGACCATTCCAGCAGCCCACAGATGTGCTGCTACTCGATTGCTCATCAAATTTCTCCTAAACTAGGCACACTTTCTCCAAACTCTGGCATGATTTACTATCTCGGTTTGACTCTTGCTCACAAGTGAAGGAAAAAGCGAAATAACCGAAACTTAAAACCCTTCTCTTCTCTTTCAATAGGCTGCACTGCCAGGCACAGAATTGCATTATAAACTACATACATAATGGTTGAACTGTACAAGTGAGTTGAAGCATCTGTAGTACCAGATCCCCCCCCTCCCCGCTATACTTACAATTGCATTAATCAAAAAGGCATGGCATTTTAAAATTTGGTAGCCGTTTTAAAAATAACTTCAGAGAATGAACATGCTTGAATTTTAATGCAACCCTGCAATATAAATATGTTACTTACCTGGATGTCATTGTTTGGTGAGTGGAGATAAGGGGTACCAGTTTCCTGCAGATTGGAATAAAATATATTCTGTAAATTCCAAGATGTATTTTGCACAATGTCAAGGCAGCCCTGCCTTGAATGTTTCAAATGAGCAACTAACCTGTACTGTTGGCTGAAGCGTTCTTAGTAGTTTAATGGCATGATGGAGCATCATGGCTTTCTGTTGGGCAGGTGCTGTTTCAGCCCACCATGCCATTGCCAGCAGAGCACACACAACAATAGAGAAACCCATCCTCATCTTCACTTATTCTAGTCTAACGCTGATCGGAGCTGTAATCTACTATTGGTTCTTTGATCAGGTGCTGTTCATACTGGCTACAGGTGTTCACTTACCTTTATATAGGATCCTTCGGGAGACAGGAAAACCGCTTCTTGGTTGACATTGGAAAATCTCGGACAAACAGTGACTAATGACTTTTTCTTTTCCACTTACTCCGTTACGACTGTCAGTCGAGAGATACGTCGAACGGCGCGTGCGTGGGGGGGGTGTACGGATGCGAGAGTGTATGTGTGTACATACGAGTGTGTGTGTGTGTGTGTGTGTGTGTGTGTGTGTGTGTGTGTGAACCTGACCTACACTTTCTGCATACTTGGCAGGAAACTACAAAGTGCTCTCAGTTCCTCTTCTCATTCTGAATCAGCAGCAGGTCTGTGTATGTGTGTGTGTGTGTGCTTGTGTGTGTATGAGATATAGGTGCAGCTGAGTGTGTCAATGTAAAAAGGTGCTTTTTTTTGTGCCTTCCCACTCAAACCATGTATATTCAAGACAACAACAGGAAGTTTTTTATGTTCTTTTGTACATGCAAGATAAAAATAGCATATTTACTACGAAAAGGAATGATATTCATGCCAACACGGGACGTTTTCAAATATATTGAATGTGGCACTGGAGCATAATGCATAAAACGATGCTTTTAATTTTCATAAGCTTGTCAATAATTATCCATTCAGCCTGTAAAGGACTATGTCACACAAGTGTCAGCAATCTGTCTGTGTATGTGTGATAGAAATGCATAGGAGTTTGTGTGTCATTGCTGAATGTGGCACTGGATCAATAGTGTTTATGACATAACTGGCAAAATGAGCACATTACGGTGAAGGAAATGAGGTCATGCTCGAAAGAACCTCTTCATGGACCAATGGCAGGACATAGTCCTGACTGAACAGGAAGCGGTGGGTGGGGGATGGTAAACCTGTAGTGTGTCATTATTTTAGGGAAAAGCCCAGGTGACCCCCAGGCTGGCGGAGAGGGACCGAGAGTGTGCAGCGGCACCGGGGATTCCTCTGACAGATGGAGTCTCTGTCTCAGCTCATGGAAGAGGCTGCGCTTAAGCAACAGCAAAATGACTCAACTTTCCTTCTGTAATCATGTAAGGACCTGGGTTCTCTACCACAAGCCGCGCTGTGGCGGATGAGGTGTGAACCATTTAATTATGGACATGCAAAAATTGAGCCTAAATATGAGATAAAAACTGACATCACTGAAGTGTAGTGTATGCTTACTGACACGCTGCCCCTTGTTAAAGAATTTAATTTGGTGTATGCGTGAGTAAGGGTGTGTGTGTGAGAGAGAAAGAGAAAGAGATAGACATGCATGGTTGTGGTTGGTAGTGTTAAACGCAAAAAAACAGTGTGGTCAAAGAAAAAAAAAACGGTCAAATATATCTAATACAGCAACGTAACCTTTTCAACCAGAGCAGTTTGTCAAAAATATTCATTCATATGAAGTTACTCAGAATTATTTTTAAGGATGTTCTTTTTATGAAGATATAAGGTTTTGGGACTGTGATGATGTTCATTAAACACTGACAGATGGAATCTCTCAGGAAAAAAGAAAGATTTTTGGAGCTATAGCTGAAATATAAATATAATATATATTATAATACAATATAATATAATATGTAATATATTACAATATATGCACCATTACAACATTAATCTTAGCAATAATAATAACAACAAAATACCACTATTACTGATACTACTAAAAATAATAATAATAATAAAAATAAGCATATATTGTACATATTGGGTAAATCAGGCCATAAGAGTTTGTTCACGTAACAGATGATTTAGCTTTGCAGGTGTGAACCTGCAGAAGTATGTTTAAGACTTTGCGTTCCGTCTTTGTATTTTAGTGTCTTTTAAAATTTTAAACAGTAATTTTGAATTTATAATACAATGTTAAATTGTTCTTGCCTTTGCATCTCTGTGTATCTGCAATTTCCAATAAAATGTTTCCAATAAAGTTTTTTTATTCTGATTCTGATTCTAAACAAATTAAGCTTGGAGCACTGAAGGTAATAAAATATTGGGCCAGTGATGTTTTTAAGGGAGCTTTTATTCATTTTGTAAATGGGCATTTTCCAAAAAATATTAAAATATAAAATTCCAATAAAGCATTTTATTTTAGACTTTAAGATAGAAAGACAGTCTTGGAGGAAGATTTGAATCCTCAGACAGAAAAGACCAACCACAGAATTGTGCTGGGATAGTACAGGACTTGTCAACTCATGAGCTGGTTTCAGTTATCATATTTCCACCTGACCTAAGGCAACAGTCTAAATCTGGGTTTTGTTCATCAGAAGCTACACAGAAACTACAAAGAATTCTTACTCACCATTTTTCTCTTAAAGCTCCTGCAAACCACATCATTTGAATATCAAAGCTACACCTTTGTGTTTTAGGTATCATTTTCCAGCTAAGCTCAATTTAACAGAGTTTCACCTTGCTGCAGCGGGCCTGTTGACAGTCGCGCATAGTTTATTAGTTTAAATTTGTGACTTGTGTGGGATGCTTTACACATGAATGGTTTTCTAGTGGTTGATTACTGTTGTATAAAAATGGAATTTTGCCAGCAAAAACCATCTGAAGGCAGACAGTCCAGAGTGTCACTAGTCTCACTGACTAATCAGACAGACCCAAGTGTTATTTTCAGTTCACTGAGTCACGTACAGTGCTTCACATTTTATTGCTTAAAATACTTATTTTGTTTTCATTTACTTTTGTTTCAGTCACATTTCCTCACCTGTATGAGATCCTTATACTAAGAATAGATAGCTATTCTTTTTACTTTGGCTCACTTGCATTTCTGAGGCGAGGAAACAGTAATATATAGTACATTTCTGATAACTGACTGATAAGTTTATACAACGTGATTATAGATTAAACATGGCACTCTGTGTACATGCTTCAGATCCCCATTCCAGGGACCACCTTTATCATAAATATTTACACCCCCACCAGTAGTGCTTTTTGATTTTTTGCTATGTGAGTGGATGTTGACTTGAGTGGTTGCGTTCTTGCCTAATTCCTGAAGATTCATACTTGTACTGATCTTAGCATGTGTCACAAGCCAAGACATCAAAATGCCTCAATGCTTTCAAGAAAACTCTGGTATGGTGGACCAGATCCATATCTTTTCTATTTCCTATGTCACAATAAATTCATGAAGTTGAATAAAGAACTCACATACACCAACGTGTAATTCACATAAGACGCTTGCACGTAACAAACAGGCTTTGGGCATTGATATGATATTGGTGTTGTGTAAACAGACACACTGTTTCATTTTTCAAGGTTATTCAGACCGAGAAAGCAAAGCACGCCGGTTTTGCGGATATTACCGTAAGTGTACAGGAAGACAGCAGGGTGTAGGTGGGGGATGGCCTCTACGGGTGTCTTTGTACACTAGGAATAATTGCTCTAGATGCTTTCATGTGCCATATTGCCATGGAACCCGTTCCTCTATCGCTGATCGTCCTATTTATAATTCCGGAATAGAAATACTCAACTCTGAAGTCTACATTTAGCTTGCCCCTTTATTAACACCCTTACTGTCTCTTTTATTCAAGATTTTAAGATTGCCAAATAGTAAAAGACCTAGGTCTGTATAGCAAAACAACCGAGTATGTGTGATCGTTTTCAAGTAGTCCTGCATATTAGACTTTAAATCAATATAGCGTCCTCAGCAAAGTGCCCCTCGCCCAGCACCCACTCATTTAAATATGTATAGATTGGTCACATTTTATCTGCAAGTTAACCAGCAGAAATATATACATTTTAGGTTGTCACATAACAGTGCAGAAAAAGATATGCATCACCTTTCAAGTGTACCCACACTTTTGTATGAACAAGTGTTTTTTGCATAAACAACAAATCAGTGCTTTTTTGTTTTGACTAATATCATCATTATTGTTGTTATTATTCTTACTGGTGTCATTTCCCAACACTTCCCACTTTTTGTCATGTAAAACAATTTTCTTGACTGTAAATTATATTAATTGGTAAGAAAATTAAACCCTTGTTAAACAACCTGTAGAACTGAAAGTGGTTATATGATTGGGTGACACTTTAAACAAGCATCATTGCCAGATCCACTATGTCCTCATGAACATTTTTACATAGGATACAGAGACTTTCAGTTTCACGAGAGTTCTGATTTTAACTGAACACGTTCCTGTCTTGGAGGAACTCGGCACACATTAATTTTACACAGTTTTGAATATTGTACCACACTAGTGGGCCATAGCACCCATAAAACATGCTAGTGCCTATAGCACAGTAGTTGATCACAGCAGTCATGTATCAAACACACTGAAATCCAAAAAGTAGAAGTTTCTAGTACGTACCATTCACTGTGATCAGCAGTGATTCTCCACTCAGAAAGTGCAGGAGTGGTGGCTGGTTCAGACGGAGGGGTCTTGTCCTTATGAGGGTTATTAATGGCATTACTGTACATCATATCTGAAGTGGTGACACATTCCTGACCTTTAAGGGGTTAACTGACAGCTGTTTGATACAAGTACTTTAGACAGATGTTGTTATGGAAACGGAGAGTTTTAAAGGAAACCAGGGGCCAGTTCTTGTCCAAAATGTTGTATGTGGGAGTATTGTCTGCAGCATCAAAGCTTATTTTCCTATAAGCGCAGGGTATATGGTACTATGTGGGGCACGCTTGCACAGTACAGTGAGGTGGCTTCAAAAGCCTGCAAGGAAAGAGTTGTTTTCTAGCATTTTCTAGCTCTGTGTCAGTGCGCATGGAGATAGCATACTGTAGCACAACACTCAAGTTTTATCTGATTGAACAATTTATCAGCTTGTGACGAAGCAGAAAAGGCCCGGAGGATATGAATGTTCAGATAAGAGCCAAAAAAAAAAAAGAACAAACTAAATGTGATTTATAAAATATACATATAACCACTGGTTGGGATGGGGTGTTTAAACTTGGCATCATTTCTAAATGTTACCTAATATTGTCTCATAAAACATTATATACTAATATAATATAATAACATCTTATTTTGTCAAAGATTTATCTTTCAAAATTGCAAAACTCTTCTGTAGTCCAGTATAGTGTAGTACACTGTTTAACGTAGATTTTTTCGCAGAAGAAAAAACATTAAAAATGAAGTTTGAACATCCACCCAAAGGAACAGAGGTAGCTTACTGTAGTAACATCCTGTGTCTGATTTGTTTAAAATGATTTAAATAGCATCTATATGCCATTATGAGTGAGACTTTCATTATGTTTGGCCATTTATACAGGCATGTAGTGGCTACAGATTTTTTGATTGGCCATTGATGGTCATTTTGTTGGAGGAGCCAAATTGAACTTTAGGAGAGATGAGCACACATAGCTAAGAGTAAACATTTATTAATTTTCCGTAACCACTTAATCCTTACTAGGGTTGTGGGGACCTGGAGTCTATCCTGGGGTCTATGGGCACGAGGCAAGGGCCGCAGGGCACACATATACACACACCATTCACTCACGCAGTCACACCTATGGACGCGCACGTTTCTGGACTGTGGGAGAAACCGGAGAACCTGGATGAAACCCACGCCACCACGAGGAGAACATGCAGTGCTGGACTGGCCATCGGGCATCCCAGGCATTTGCCAATGGTAAATTTGTGCCGGTCAGGTAAATTTGGGCCGGTGCACCACAATTTTGTGCCTACCGTACCACAAGGGGCGCTATTGTGAAGGGACACACCCACCCAGGAACATGCCCACTCAGAGACACACCGATCCAGGGTCACAAATCTCTTGTTCTGTATCAACTCCTCTTACTTTCATGTGGATTGATAATTATATGACTTTGACAATTATATGACTTTGATAATTATATGACTTTGCCAGTAGTCATAATAGTCATCAGGACATGTCAGTTCTATATTATAAATCTAGTGACAGGTCAGTTCCATATTCCATATCTATTGTATGTAATCTATTCAGTATGAGAATTTGGTTTAGTTCAATGTATGTGTTTGCTCTAATTGAAGTAAATCCGCTGCTTCACTTGGTGAATGGGTTAAACGCAGAGAAGAATTTTGTGCTGTTCACACTGTGTGCTGTGGTGTGTTCATGTATGACAAATGGTGACTTCACTTCACAAATATGAAAACAAGATAAATATTTATAGGAAGAAATATGAAAACAGATGCACTAACATGTTAGTAATATGTACTTTTTATAACATTACATATTTTCTGTACAGCTATGTGTGTGCGTGAGTGTGTATATTTTGTTGTTGTCTCACTCTCTCTATATTCTTTGCCTCTGCTTCACTGCCATTGTCTTGCTGCAGTTATCCTGGAAATTACGCTGTTAAAATGTGCTAGTTAATTAAAAATGGATATCATTAAGCTAGGTAATTGACTAGCACCAGTTGGATAAGCAAGTGAACTAACTTTAGTATTTAACTTACTAGTAACTACGTAATAACCTCCAAAGATGCCCACATCAGCTGATCAGTGACTAATCCTTTTATTAGTTCGGTTATAATGCGTATAACCTTGTAATTATATGCCCATAGTTTGTCCGGTATAGAAGACATCAAAATGCTTTGAAGACTGGAAGGAAGGACCCCATTCAAACGCTGAATGGGTCTCCCATCATTTCTTGGTACAGAGCTGGCCTGTGCATTTTAAGATTACAAAACTTGTATTTATTTGATCAGAGTGCCCTCAACGACAAATAAAGGATGCACACCTTTTTGGGTCACAACGTTCATCAGGGACAGATCAAAAAACGATCCATATTTCAGATACAAATAGAGAGGGTAAGCCCTAGGTGACTTGATGCACGTCATCTGATCATTTCATCGTTTCCTGCTTTCCGTTTTGAGTTTTTCTGGTGTCTGAAACTTGTATACAGCACTTTTACCCTACATTTTACCCTGACGCCTTATCATTTTGCCAACTGCTCGGAAAAATAAGCACTATGACCAAATTCCATTTTATAAGTAGTCTAGGAAAAATGTAAATGCATATTTTAAAAAAAATTGGATTGTTCTTGGTTATTCTATATTTACCAGATGATGTCTTCAGTATGTATAGCGTCTAAATGACCTCGCCTTAAAACACAAACTCACTTTTACTGACATATTAGTCATCTGTATTTAGTCTCAGTCATTTCATTAATATGCAGTTCATTTCACTCAGAGAGGCTGAGTCATGCCCACGGTGCATCTGCTCTCAAAGTCAAATTCTGACTTTGCCCGTGAATGTTTTTCTCTCAGTATAATGTACAGCTCCGGAAAAAAAATAAGATACCACTGCAATTTGTTTTTAAATCAGCATCTCTATGAGTATAACAACCATTCCATGCCAGTGTCTGTTAAATTCCTACACAAGCACCTCATTCTGCTTTAAGAGGTACTGATTAGTGATCACCTGAATCAAATTTTATTTAACGAGGAAATCTATTGAAAACACTGCTGTAATCAACACTCTGCTCTCACAATGTGACCAGTTGGATGGTAAAACACTACTAGAAGGTTGGTAAAACACTACTTGCTATTTTGTTTAAAAGTGAACAAGAGTTTTGTTTTCTTTGAATTATTCAAGTTCTGTAAACACTGCATCATTTCTCTTATCAGGCTCATTTTTGCAGTGGTCTCTTATTTTTTTTCTGGGGCTGTATATCTTGAGGTGCTTCTGCACAAACAAAAAAAATGCTTGTGTCTTTTCTCTCATGGGAATGTTTACTACGGCTGCTCTTTTCTCAGTTTTGTTAGAGCCCAAAACCAAAAGTGCTGCAACCGTTATTTTGTTGAAAACATAATGGTAGTAGAGACAGTAAGGACAGAAAAACCCCAAACTACAATCAAAAACTTGTGTCCCACCAGCACGGTGTCTAATCACAGTTTCAGTGCACACAGAAAACCATCAACATCAACATCCTTCACACATTTCTCAATGACCTGTTTTAGCAAAGCAGGTAATACAGTAGCACCAGAGAAAAGCTGCTTAAACCAGAGAAAACAATTGTTAATAATAATAATAATAATGATAATAATAATAATAATAATAATAGTAGGCTTTGTCTTTTTCTGATTTTTAATAGCTGTGATCACAGCCTCAAAAAAACTTTAGGCCTTTGGTTATGTTTTGTGAGAGAATGTGTTTGTTATGGAAGACTAAAATACAGATTTATTACCTTAAAAAAGAAATAGAAAAAAGAAGAAGAAATTTTACCTTTCTTTTTCACATTTTGTAGAAAACCACATGTTGTCTGGTTTTCTGCAGAATGTAGAAGACTGGTAAGAACCCAGCCAAGACATATAGGGAACAAGTTTAACTACTACTGTAACAAACATAATGCTGTTAGTAAAGAAAGCTAAATGTTAAAAAGTTTTTTTTTTGGTCAGGATATAGACCCATGAATCATAATTAGTAATCAAAGTCATCATCAGTACTGACCGCTTCAAACAAAAACAGCCATGCAGTGCACATACAGGTGAGGCACCTAGTACGCAAAACATGTATTTTCCAATGGAAAAAGCACCTCAACCCAAATAAATGTGTTCATTGTCATCCTCCCTTAAATCAGCCAAACTGATTGACAGTTAAGATAAACTTTATCTTATCTTAAAAAATAGAAACCATTTGCAAGTCCCAATACTATCATCAATCAGCTCACGCCTTCTTTTCTTTCCCACTTTCCATATTTCCTAATTCCTTTAAACCTTGGTAGCAAAAGTAAATACTTAATCTGCTCTATGTCATATATCGTCGCTGTCTGGCGGAATCCTCGAAACTCCACTTTTCGTCTTTGTTGGGTTTTTTCATAAATCGATACTATTGGTCAGTCTCCACGTGGGTCTGTAAAATTTTGAAATTATTAACCAATGAAAAGT
>JBBPCX010000135.1:4661804-4684767 GCA_037974365.1 Hydrocynus forskahlii | reverse complement strand
CAATTCCCATACCAGGCTGTGATGCAGCTACAGAGAATGCTCTCTATGGTCCCTCTGTAGAACATGGTGAGGACTGGGGGTGGAAGGTGCGCTCTCCTGGCACTGCGCTTTCTTGGCGATGGAGCTGGTGTTGAGGGTCCATGTGAGGTTCTCCATGAGGTGAACACCACAGAACTTGGTGCTCTGGACGATCTCCACCAAGGAGCCACCAATGCTCATTTCGTGCCCTCCTGAAGTTAACAGCCATCTCTTTAGTTTTAGCCACATTCAGGGAAAGGTTGTTGACTCCGTCAGCCGTTGCACCTCCTCTCTGTATGCTGCGTCATCGTTACCGCTGATCAAACCCATCACAGTTGTGTCTTCAGCAAACTGTATGATGTGGTCGGAGCTGTACATTGCTGCTCAGTGGTGGGTCAGCAACGTGAACAGTAGAGGCCTGAGCACACAGCCCTGGGGGGGCCCTGTGTTCAGCGTGGTGGTGCTGGAGATGGTGCTCCCGATCCTGACTGAATGAGGTCCCCAAGGGAGATGTTTAAGCCCAGCAGTTTCAGCCTCCCAGTCAGATGCTGATGGATGATGCTGTTGAATGCTGAAGTCTATGAATAGCATTCTGACATAGGTGTCCTTTTTTCCAGATGGGTGAGGGCCAGGTGAATGGTGGTGGTGATGGCATCATCTGTAGAGCGGTGGGGCGGTATGCAAACTGCAGGGGGTCCAGTGAGGGGGGCAGTTGTGATTTGATGTGCCTCATGACGACCCTCTCGAAGCACTTCATGATGATGGGTGTGAGTGCAACGGGACGATAGTCATTGAGGCAGGACACTGGCGACTTCTTTGGCACAGGGATGATGTTGGTGGCATTGAAGCATGTTGGGATGACAGTGGTGCACAGAGAGATATTGAAGATGTCTGTGAGAACATCTGGCAACTGTTCTGCACATCCTCTGAGCACACAACCAGGAATGTTGTCAGGACCAGCAGCTTTCCGTGGGTTGACTCTAAGCAGAGTTTTCCTCACATCAGCCACCGTCAGACAGAGCACCTGGTGGTAGGGAGGTGGGATGGTTTTCCGCACTACCATGTCATTTCGGGCTTCAAACTGTGCATAGAGATAATTCAGCATGTCTGGAAGGGAGGCCTCACCATCACAGGCAGGTGGAGATGCCCTTCGTTGGTGATGGCCTGGATACTCTGCCACGTGCCGTACATCCCCAGTGTCCTTGAAGTGGCTCTGGACTTTCTGGGCATGTGCGCGCTTCGCTGCTCTGATGGCCCTGGACAGGTTGGCCCTCGCTATCCTTAGGGCAGCCTTGTCACCTGAACTGAAGGTGGTGTCTCGTGTTCTCAGCAGTGAGCGAACCTCTGCAGTCATCCAGTGACGGACGTCCATGTACTCCTCCAGGTTGGTAGAGCCGCCATTTTTCAGGCCATTTTCCAGGTTTCAGCCTCCCTGAACATGTCCCAGTCAGTGTGCTCAGAACAGACCTGAGGAGCAGAGATGGCACCTGGCGGCCAGATCTTTGTCTGCTTTTGGACGGGCTTGGCACATCTGATGAGCGCTCTGTAGGCTGGGATGAGCATGTTGGACATGTGATCGGAGTATCCAAAGTGGGGATGGGGCTCAGCGCAGAACGCGCCAGCGATGTTTAGATAAACACAGTCCCGAGTGTTTACCTCCCTTGTCGGAAATACAAAATAATAGTCCACAGAATATTATTTTGTAACACTGTTCTGTAAACTATTGAAATAGAGGTGCATTTTTAGGTCAGGACTCCTGTTACATCTGGCATAAACCACACAGAGCATTTCAGAATAAGTACATTGTACCAGCAGCTAAACACTGTGGATGTTTTGTGGTGGATTGGGAAAGATTTGCTTTTCTGACCCTGGGAGACTTGCCATGACTGACAGAACCATGAATTCTGCTCTCTACCAGAAAAGCCTGCAGGAGGACGTCTGGTATTCCACCTGTTTCTGAAGCTCAAACACAACTAGGTTATTCAGTCAGATTATGATCTGAAGGACAAGAGTAAGTCCACCTCTGAAAGGCTAAAAAAATAATAATTACATTTTGGGTCAAATCTTTGAACCCAGTGGCAGGACCTTGCTCAACCCTGCCCTCTAATGTGAATCAAGCAATTCTGTCAAATAGAGTGGGCCAAAAAGTTCCTCACAGCAATGGAAAAGAATATGTTCTGGTTATAGAAAGTGTTCATTTGCAGTTGTTACCATGATAGGTGGCACAAACATTTATTACGTTTAGGAGGCAATTGCTTCATGAAACCTTTTTCTTTCTACAAATAAAAGGATCCATTTAAAACGGTGCTCTGTGTTGTCTCCTGTTCTCTTATATTGTATTTTTAGGAGGATTTTTTTTGGTGTGACAAACATACAAAAACAGAGAAAATAGAGGATCAACTACATCTTCACAGCACCGTATGTAACAAGCCACTTTTTTTTTTGTTACATCCAGTGCATATATCCACTTCTAATTCATACAAATATGTATTTTGGGCAATTTTTATAAATATTAACAAAAAATGATGTATTTATAAATATAAAGAAAGATATATAAAATTATAAAACAGAATCTGATAGGGAACAAAGAACAAAGTATTAAAGTACCAAATGTTAATGACCATAGAATTTTGCTGCAAAGCAGATTTTGGAAATTACGGTGTTGGCAAACATCTTCAGTTCTGCTCAGGTTTCAAGGGTCTCACTGAGCAAATAGCAATCCTCCAAAGTGTTTTCAATAAATTTCAGTCATCCATAATTTTTAAAAGTCAGAATACTAAATAGAAGAAGAAGATTCTCGGCCATACAAGCAAAGTCTGCCCATATATTGAATGTCGTTTTCTTGTTGAAACGTTTATCTTTTTCCTAGACGCAGTTTCTTGACTGATAAGATTAAGTTCCCCTTTAACACCTCCATCACTCCATTCATGTTTCCGATGACGCGTTATGCTCCGGGGCTGTTGATAGTCCAGTGAAGTACACCTCCATACTTCACTGCGGGCATGATGTTCTTGAGATCATAGGTGAAACTATTATTTTTCTCCAAACATGAAAAGCTGACTTATAAACAAAGAGCTATTTTTGTGCTCTCTGACCTGAGTGAACTGGGTTTTAATTTGTCTAAATGCTCATGTGCAAAATTTAGAGGAATTTTGTGAAATCTTGCATGCTCTAGCCAAGCTAGAGTTGTGTTTCTATGAACGTTGCACTTGTATATTATCAAATCAGTTGTACTGACTGGGATGCTTAAGGTCTTTGTAGCGTTTCTATTGTTTTATAATGTTGTCCCTGAGAATGTTAGAAAGTTTCTCAACTATTATTACTAATTGCAATAATAGTATTATTGCTTATATTAATGTGGTGCAATACTAAAGTTTGCAATTAATGCTTCTTTCCCCATTAATTAAGTTTAGTTTATTGTTTATGCTTAAGAATACAGTGCTCATATTTGTAAGTACAAAGTCAAATTGTGTGTGCACTAGCAGTACATTAAATAACAAAAACAGGGACTGGATACTTTCAGAAAAAAGACATGCCCTTTCAAGGTACAAAAGCAGAGGGTCAAAGTTGCATTGACTTCATGCCAGGCTTTAAAAAATATGAAAATATATGGAAAGATTCATATGTTGTATTTGATTTAAACTGGTTAAAGGAAATGCATATTTAAAATGTTTTAAGGTACATATCTGGATCCATGGACAATTTTGCACCAATTTTGTACCAATTTTGGCTTAACTGGCTTATTTGACTATGCCTCTGATGACCGTATAGAGCATAGGATTAAAGTTCTAGATGGACAATTAATAAAGTGCCTGTGCTGCACAACGTGAACACTGAGTGAAACTGAACAAGACATGATGCTGATTCAGAGACACTTGGAAGTTCCCAGAAGAAACATAAATAATACATTCAAATCTTTTAGAAATATGGGCCACATGAAACATAATCAGTAAGTGACAGATTTAAAATGAATGGTTCTCTTGTGGAACGGATGAGGATGATTAGGTTTTATTTTTGTTCTTAGCAAAATATAATTTCTTTTCTCGAGCCAGCACTAGTGGGCAACAGCTCTGGTGGGAAAAATGTCATTTTTGGTTTGTTCATTTGGGTAAATCTTAACATTTGCCCTCCTAGTGTAGTGATTAAATCTTAGGCTCGATGAATAATAAAGCCAGTGTGCTCACGGCAATCCTTGGAGTTATGTCCTCCATAAGCTTGCATATTGCAACAGTTTAAGTGATGATCATTTAAGAAATTAGAAAAAAAATAAATTACCGACTAGACATCAGATATGAAAACAAAATAAAAAGCAACCACATTTGTGCCTTTAAAAACCACAAGAGTGGACATTAATCTGATATTGGTGTTGTGTTAAAGGACGTAAATGTTTCGGGTTTCGAGGTTATTCAGAGTGAGAAAATGATTTTGCGGATATTACGGTAAGTGTACAGGAAGACAGCAGGGTGTAGGTGGGGGATGGCCTCTATGGGTATCTCTGTACAGTAGGAATAATTGCTTTAGGTGCTGCCGTGTGCCATACTGACGCTCTGTGTCTATACCACTGATTCTCTTATTTATAATTCTTAATATATATTACGGCAACACGGTAATGAGCTCCAAGCTGAAGTCTACGTTTAGCTTGTTTCTTTATTTATTTATCTACTGGGTTCATCTTCCTAAAAACTTTCACATAAGACTTCTAGTCCTGGGAAATGGTACAATGTTTCTGGATTATGTCTGAAAGTTCTAAGTACTGCAGTGTATAAAAGATCACGCGGTTTCTAACTCTAAAGGCATTTGAGTTTGCTCAGGGAAAATAGAGTGTTTGTAATAAACCTCTAAGCATTTAAAAACTGAATGTTTCAGAGGTGAGAATAAGTCACTGAATCACGATTAACAAGAAAGTCTCTGAGTCAAGTCATAAGTCAGTGTAAGCAAGTACCAAGTCACGTCCTTCACAAGTCAGTATGTTTTATTTTTTTGAATGACCTTTAAACATTAAACAGCAAAAAGTATGGATGAACAAAAAATGAACATAGTTTATAGTAAATTAACATTTAATTAACATAATATTTTTTTTAACATCTAAAATGACTAATGCATGGTAGATGAGTAACCAGGACAGACCTAACGGTATAAACAAAGACAGCACTGCTCCAGCTATTCAAGGCAGAGGGTTACAGGTGCCTAAGTACCGATTTTAGTGCTTTTCTTGTTCTGACACACCTGGTCTGACTAATCAGCTGATTATCAAGTCTGAGCTGAGGTGGAAGTGTCAGAGCAGGAAATCCCTAAAATGGGCAGCATCAAGGTCAGGAACCAGTGCTCTAGGGTTGGTGGGTTTTTGATGTGATTCTTCATAAATTTAGTACTTTTAATGCAGATGCAGTTTTGCACATGACTATTTAAACATGCAGTCATTTAGTCTACAGAAAATTGACTGTTTTGACCACACAGTTGCATCTGCGACATATTTCATATGCACAGAATACTAAGACAATCATCAAATATGTACATCTAATACACTGAAATCCAAAATGTAAATGTTTCCAGTACATACCATTCGCTGCGATCAGCAGTGATCCTCAACTCAGAAAGTCCTGGAGTGGCGGCTGGTTCAGACTAAGGGGCCTTGCCTTGTCAGGGCTATTAACTGTACATCATGTCTGCAGCAGTGACACATTCATGACCTTTACGGATTAACTGACAGGCCTCTGCTAAGAGAACATAAGGTTGATGTTATTATGGAAATTGTGACTTTTAAAGGAAACCAGAGGCCAGTTCTTGTCCAGAGTGTTGTATGTGGGAGCCTTATTTTTTCGACTTCAAAGCCAATTTTCCTATAAGCGCTGGGGGTATGCTGCTATGTGGGGCACGCTTGCACGGTGCAGCGAGGTGGCTTCAAAAGACTTCTGGGAAGACTTGTTTTCTAGCACTTAGATTATGTTATCATGTATGGAGACAGCAAGCTGTAGGACAAGGCGCAATTTAATTTTACGTTTGGATGATATGAGTGCTCTGTCAAACATTTGATTCCACGTCTAGGAGTCTGTACTCACTGAGTCTTTCTGTCCATTACAGAATACAATGAAAGGCTTTAAAACACAAAGGCATATTTTTTCCTTTTCAGATTCATTTTAAAGTTGCCAAGGTAGGAAGACAGACCATGGCTTGCCTTTATTAAAAATGCATAATTCAAATCATAAGATTGTATTTCAGTTCAGTCAGATCGTCAACATGTCTGTGGAACGCTGGGATCTAATTGTTCAGTGCCGGATGTTTTTAACAGCACCATGACGTTCATTACGGACTGATGTGAAGGTGACCAACAAGCTATTTAAAACACAGACATGGCAGTACTATAAACAGCTTGACGCACTTGATTTAGCCGTTTCCAACTTTCCATTTCAAGTTTTTTTGGTGTCTGAAACCTGTAAACAGCACTTTCACCCCACGCTCAGCCTGCCCTCCAACGCCTTAGTGGTTCACAAAGAGCTCGGAAAATAAGTGCCATGACAACATTCCTGTTTATAACACAGCATATAGGCAGCAAAAGTCGGTTTTAAACTGATGTTTTTGTAACACTGGCAGAGGTTCTTGTGGTATGTCTCATTGTCATATTTTTCATTTAGTAGACTCATGTTCAGCATCTCTGTGGCTTCACCTTCAAACATGAAGCTGAAAATCACTTTTACTGACATGTTAGTCATTTGTATTTAGTTGCAGTCATTTCAGTAATATGCAGTTCATTTCACTCTGAGAGGCTGAGTCATTTTGTTGGTGTGCGTTTCACTGCTGGTGGTCTGCCACATAATGCAGCAGGCTCCCGAAGACTGCAGAACGCTTTAGCGTCATGCATGCAAGCCAATAAACTTGCAAGCCCGTATCTGTTCCTCATTCTAAGTAAAAGTCTGTCAATTTGTATAGCTGTGTTTTATTCGTGCAAAACAAATGTACTAACCTCTTGAAAGTCAGGCTCGTTATTTTGTTATTTATCTTGAGATGTAACAACTAATACACTGATCTGTCATTACAGGAGTGAAGAATTGAGTTGTGGATCTATATACAGGCCTACAGGGTTTAAGGCAGAGGTCAGGACCTCCACAAAGACAGATTTCTGCACATTTTGGTCATTTTCTGGCTCAAAACCAAGTCACCAGTAACTTACCTGATTTGGCTTGTGTTTTAGAGCAGAGCAAAAAACAAACTGCTGGACTACGGCCCTTAGTTCCTCCCACCTAGTCTTAAGAGGTTATAACATGTCCAAGCCCATTCCACAGTGCTGCATTTATCCAAAATGACACCCCTCACTTTGCTTATTTTAAATGGCAGGTCTTTTGGGGTGATCCCAGTATGGCAGAGTAATCTCTACCAAATGTGGTCCAAGGGAGGAAGACTCGTGGTCCAATAAAAGGGTCATGGGCACCTAAGGCTCTTTGATGTGTGTGGGAAGTGATGTCTAGCTTCTCTGCTTGCCGTGTGGAGGACTGGTCAGAGTGTCCATGTTGTCCCCTGTCCACCGTGGAAAGCACCTCACATGTGCATATACACATCAGAACTGATAATGAAGCAATGTAAGAAGGTGTCCTGTTCTCACAAATCACAATTTTTTAATTATGTAGATGTCTGTGTGTGTGCTGCTTATCTGCAAAAGACATGGCAAAATGATGCATTTTGAGAAGATACACCTGCTTGCCTTTTATCAATAGCTCATCCTGGTGCCATCTTTTTCTCAGGTAAATGAGGCACATGAATCAGCCTTCCACATGATGTAGAAGAAAAAGGCACATAGAAAACAGTTCTGTTCTGATGCTCAGATGCCCATTGTAGGCACTTAAGGCAAAAAACAGGGGTCAGCATGGGCACTCTGACTGGTCTGCAGCTATGTAGCCCTGCACAGCTGTGAGGCACTGTGCATTCTGACATCTTACTATTGTTGACATTTATGGCATTTGACAGACGCCCTTATCCAGAGCGACTTACAACCATTAGTTACAGGGGTAGCCCCCCTGGAGAAACTGAGGGTTAAGTGTCTTGCTCAAAGACACAGTGGTGGTGTGTGTAATTTTGTGGTCAACGGGTTCACAAGCAAGTGTTCTACCCACTAGGCTACTACCACCCATACCACCCCTATTATAGCCAGTGTTATCTTTTTCAGAAATTTGCACTACATTTACATTTATGGCATTTAGCTGACGCTCTTATCCAGAGCAACGTACATCAGTACTCAAGTAGTCCACATCTGTTCCTTAAACTTGTAACGCTAAATCAACCTCCGTTATGAGTTACTGCTGGCTAAGTACACCTTAACAACACCTGTCAAAGAAAAGTCCGAAGGCAAAGTAAGGAAGACATAGAGATCATTTTTTGGGGGTGGGGGGTGGGAAGAAGAGATAAATACACAGAAACGAGAGGCATAGTCACCAAGGTGCTCCTTGAAGACGTGGGCCTTCAGACGACACTTGAAGACAGTGAGCCACAGGTCTTCTGTAGGAATGGAACAGCTAGGCTAGCTTTAGCATCGGTCATGACCATGTCACTGGTTCCACCAGTGGTCCTTCAGAGAACCACTTTTGAAAGGTACTAATCACTGGGAAGACCCGATGTGTTGAAGATAATCTGACTCAGTCCTCTAGCTGTCACAATTTAGCCCTTGTCAAGGTTGCTCAGATCCTTATTGATGTTCCTGCTTCCAACACATTGGCTTCTTGATATATCCCACCACTTGCCATGTGCCATTTGAATGTTGTGGCGCTATTCAATTATATATGACTTCCAGATTATGCATCACTTTTGTGTTGCTGGTTTTTCTCTCTTATAACCATGCTTTTCATCTGTGGGTTATATAAGTCAGAACATGAACATCTGCTGGTAAGACCGATCAAATACAAGATTGCCCCCTACTGCAAAACAGATATTAAAAATGGTGGCCTCTTTTTACAAAATCTGGCTGTTTCTAACTCAATATAAGCCAACTGAAAGGTGGCATATAAATATACACATCATAAGTACAATCATAAAACTTCATAAAACAAATACATTTTATTTTTTATTCAATATGTAGAAAATGTAATACATTAAATAATTGTACAAATCTCAAAGGTTTTTTAGAAATGTTGCAAAAAAAAGGAAATTCAAGTTTTAGACTGCTGATAAAATGTTTGAATGATTGTGAAAATGAAAACAAGGAGAGAAAGAGAGAGACAGAGAGAGAACAGAAATTTAGTACAGGTTGGTCTTCTTCATTATCCGTAAGAACTCCTGTTCGTTAATTTCTCCATCTCCATCTCTGTCTGCCTCGTCTATCATTTCCTAACAGAGAGGAAATGGGTGTTAATACGATGCGGAAAAAAAGTATGTTTATCATAAGTATCTCTGTGTGATCAAAGTGACAAAATCAGACAAAATCTACTTGTACTGGGTCAACACACTGTAGGCACCACAAGCCTCAGCGGAACAAGATGACGCAGGGGTTGTTTTCATACAAAACTGAGGAAATCTTTGTTCATGTTCGCAATGGAAACACCACATGAAATACTGATACTTAGTGGCCATTTTATCTGCTCCACTTAAAATTCAGATGAACTTTGCAGGGTTACAGTTACAGACTGTAGCCATTAGTTGCAACACAATTTATAGCCATCCTCCACCCAGTGCATCAACTGAAGTGGGCCATAATTACAGAGTTTATATGTGCCGATTTGCCATACCATTAAAACCACCAGCCTGATATTGTGTAGGTCCCCTTCGTGCCACCTTAACAGCTCTGACCTGTCGAGACATGGGACAGGTGTCCATAGGACTGAAGGTGTGCTGTGGTATGTGGCATGAACAGCAGATTTCTGAAAAATTGCTGAAAACATCAATGCTGGCTATAACAGAAAGGTGTCAGAACACACCAGCATCCCATCTTGCTGTGTATGAGGCAACGTAGCCCAAACCAGAGTCAGAGTGCCCTTTCTGATTCCTGTCCACTGTTGAAAACATCCTCAATGGGAATGTGAGTATCAGCAATCGAGCAATGGAAGCAAGTGATGTGGTCTGACAAATTGTCTCCCAATTCCCTACACTGCCCAGGGTGTGGGTACGGTACCTTGCTAAATGGTACCTCAGTGGTACTGGGATTCGAGCCCAAACCTTCTGATAGCAGAGGCAACACCCTAACCACCAGGGCACCAGCTGCCCCATGGAAGCCCCAATTTGCAACTTGTATGAGTTAAATGATCAACTGCTAATGTCTTGGTGCCAGATACCCCCGAACACCTTCGGAGGTCTTCGGAGATCTCCATGTCTCGAGAGGTCAGAGCTGTTTTGTTGGTAGGTACCTACAGAATATTTAGCAGGTGGTTATAACATTATGGCTGATCGGTGTATATGGTTAAGTGTTTTTGATTAAATGGTCAGTGAGTATGAGTAGTTCATGTGGTGTTTCTGTTACGTACAGCCCTCTACATATTATGTTTCTTCAGAAGGTGTGAATTTGACTTTGTCACATTACCAGACTCACCTGCAATTCCTCATCTGTGAGGTTTTCTCCAAGTTCCTTGGCGACTCGTTTGAGATTTTTGAATGAAATTTTGCCTGTTCCATCATCATCAAACAATCTGAATGCTTTCAAGATTTCTTCTTTTGAGTCTTTTTCACTCTGCATTGAACAAATCACAAAAAAAGTGCAACAAGCTTACACGGTGCACAGATGTACTTCACACAGAGTCATTCTGAAATGTATAGTACATGTTTATATTGTCATATTTTTAAAGTTTGTTCAAGTGATACGAAGTGCTGATTTTACAAAATTTTACTACTACATGGAAAGTTTCCCCATTCATTTTGCAATTCCTCCTTTTTAGACAATTTACCATTTTCTGGGTCATCATGGAGAGAAAATCATTGAAGTCGATGGTGCCTGAGCCTTCTTTATCAATGTCTGCAATCATTTTCTTTATCTCTTCCTTCTTTGGTTCAAAACCAAGAGCTCGCATAGCAACCTCAATGAGAGAAAAAAAGATCTTTTAGTAACACACAAACTGTACCATTTTTTAAATTTACATGTCTATACTACACGATCATAAAACACAGGCAGGTGTGGGATGAACTGGAATTATACAGAGCAAGTTGATTGATTTTCTTCAATTAAGACTTCAAGGAAAGATAAACACTACACAAATGACATTGCATTACTGGGGTTCTCTAGATGACAAAATCAATTTTAATTCTCCTGTGTATTATCTTACTTTAAGCTCCTTGACATCAATGGTCCCTGAACCATCTGTGTCGAACAGATCAAATGCCTCCCGGATCTCCTGCTTCTGCTCCTCTGTCAGGTCAGGTTTGGGACCAGCTTTCTTCCGCTGGTTTGCACTGGGTTTTCTGTAGCTAGATGCCTGCATGAAATGAACCAGGTCCACTGTCTATAATTTCTCTTTGAGTAGCTTATGAAATAAAGATTAAAATATTAACATAAAGTTTTAAAACTTTTAAATAAATGAAAAAACAAATATATATGCACATAAAACTCGAGACATGTGGACTTAATGGTCATCTTTGAAAGTAAATAAATTTGTGCAGGAGAAATTGTGCCCTTTGGTACCTGTCACCACCACTGTAAGGAAATATTGCGAGTCGGCAATGTTTTTCTTCAATGCACCATTTCACATCAAACCATTGTTTATATCTCAACTACTGAATTGTGGAAGTTATATAAAAAGTTTGAAAAATCTGTGGAACTCCCCTTTAAGTAAATGACATCAAGTTAACAGATGTATGAGGGACTAAAAGATGAGTGTAAAGCTAGACAGTTCATACAGTATTAAGATAATCTACTGTACTGAGCTGGCTCTTCACTGTAGACAACAGAAAGAGCGCATAACCAACATTAATACTCTGTGCAGGTTACGAACCACTACTGTGCCGTGTGCTGGGGCAGTGGAGTGAAGGCAGCTGAGGCCAACAGGCTGAACAAGCTCATTGTAGGCTGGTTCTATTTTGGGTGTCAAACTGGACCCTGGCGGAGGTGTCTGAGATGACAATGCAGAAGAAGCTTCTCTGCATCATGGACAACCCCTCTCACCCCACGCACGCCTCCTTGACAGACCATCGGAGCACACAGGTCACAGGAAATCCTTTCTACCTGTGGCCATAAGACTGCACAATTCCTCCGCGTTCTATAGGTGATCTTTTTAAGTTTGTAAGTCTTTCTTCTTTTCTTTTTTACTGTCCTGAATCTGAATGGTGCAATATACACCTCAGCTCTTTAATCTGTGTATTGACTGAATGTTATTGTACTTTAAGATCATTACCATATCATCAGCTGCTATTTCATTGCATTTATTTATATTGCATGGACACTTAGACACTTTTATAAGTAATTTTGCACTACTGCTAGTACAGTACTCAATTTATTTTTATACACAGTAATGTTACACTGTTACTTGTTTGTCTGTGTGTTGCACTGTTGTATTATCTTTTTACTTTTCATAGTTTCATTATCGTTTACTCTTTCTTTCTAAAGACACACGGACTTCCTTTTGAGATAAATAAAGTTTCTACAGTATTCATCAAAGTAGAAAAAGGTAACCATCAATGCATATGTAACTCCCCTGGTTCAGAGAGACTGTGCATATACAACTCAACTGTTTAATCTGCTAATTGATTGAGTGTTGACCTTGTCAGCTGCTGCTATTTTATTGCAATTATTTTTATTGCATGAACACTAAGCCACGTTTATAAGTCATTTTTCACTACCAATCTGTTGGTACATCACATCAACTCTTTACATGTCAGCGTTACACTGTTATTTGTTATAATAACGTTCTTGTCGTTGTGTTGCACTATTGTTTATTGTCTATCTTTTACGCGTTTACTGTTGCCTTAATATCTTTTATTCTCTCTTGTTGCACTTAGCATGCTAAGACTCAAGAATTTCCCTCGGGGACTAATAAAGTTCTTAGTGTTTATCCAAGTAAAGACTAAAATGAGGTTGCCTTTAATATAAATGTAACTCCACGGGGTTCAGAGAGAGTCAAACAGCAGCTGTAGGTTTAAAACAAATCTACTTTTACTTCAGCCCAACCTGAGAATAATCAAAACTAATGGTTTCCATAACAGCCCCATGTTAGCTTCCCTGCTAGCTAAAGAGCTAACAATAACATTTGCCACTTGTGCCTCTTTTTGTATCATAAATGTGAATTTATACATCTCTATATCTTCAGTACTCATCCCAGATTAAATTCTTACCATGTTAAACCTGGATGTCCAAACAATTCTCTTTTTTTCACAAGAAACAAAACATTCAGCCGTTTAGCTTGAGGAGTACTCCAGGGTGTCAAACAACTTTTTGAGTGGGCGCGGTCTTTAGGAGAGTGACAACGAAATGACTCAATAGTAATCCAGTTTAAGAATTTTGACCAATCAGAAGGGAGCAGGCGGGACCTTTAGTGTTTGAATGGCAGTTGTCCGTTCGTTTGGATTCCGTTGCTTAGCAACAAGCGAGGATTTGGTCCTGCGCATGTGCAGATCGGCTGTGCGTCCAGTTTTAGCACATGGCTTGGGGAAGGAGGTGAGTAATGTCTTTTGTTTTTAACTCACTGATATGTTTTTCGCTTTCTCTGCTGGGAGATGTTCATGGTTTGGCTGGTTCTCACACAGTTGCTTGTCAGGTTTGAGTGGATTCAGCTGGAGTCCGAGGTAGTTTGCTAAAAAAAAGGCTAGCTAAGTTAGCTAAGACCTTCCTGCACAGATGGAAAGATCCAACACAGCTTAGATATTTTTACAGTAACAGTTCAACAGATTTGATGATTAACGTGGTTCTGCATGTAATCTGTGTCGTCAAATGCTTATGCATAATTAACCTACTTAGGATATATTCTGAGGTACTTTCTAAATACAAGAATAAGCTGTAGAATTAAAAATATAATTAAAATATATTAATAAAATACAAAATATGAAAGTATGTACTCATATATTTTAGTTCTGTGGAACCACACAAGTTAAAAAATTTTTTAGTTTAACAACCTGCATCTATACTATATAACTGAAATATGGTTTTCATAGTTTTGTAGTTGTAGTTAAAAAATATTTTTCAAAAGTTATGTGCTGCTATATAACTAAAATCTATGACTATATATTTTTAATTATATGTTTTACCATTTATTCTTGTATTCAGAAATACAGGGACCGCTAGTGGCCTGGTGGTTAGTTGTGGCTTTGAATCCCAGGACTGCCAGTGGCACCACTGAGGTTCTCTTGAGCAAGGTATTGTCCCCACACACTGCTCCCTGGGTGCCCCTCCGTTGGTAGCAGCCCACTGCTTCACTTGGTGAATGGGTTAAATGCAGCAAAACAATTTTACACTGTGTCCCGTGACTATAAGGGCCCACTTTACTTTACTTTAAATAACACCCTACAACATCTAACTCCACAAGTTTAAAGTCAACCTAAAATTTAAATACAGTGTACCCTGCGAAGTCGGGTACACAGTTTGTAGATTTTTTCTTAGAACTGAACTAATAATTGTTTGCAGAAACCAGCGCAAATTCAGCTAAATTTCCATATAAAATATAACTGTATACATTTTTAGTGCTGTCGAGAGGACACGAGCAACCATATACAAAAATGCGAAGGTGAAATACCTCTGTACCCTTGTAGAGGCGGGAGGTTTGAAAGTAGCCAATCCGAGAACATTATTCATTTCTCCTTGCAGCTGATTGGCTGCTGCCCTGTGATGCATCTCTGGCAGATGCAGTCCAGCATTCCTGATTCATAACCGTTTCCCGCGTGTTGCTATCTCGAGTTAACCTTTACATGTTTTTTAAGGGTAATATATTAAAACAAGTTACAAATGAAATTAAAGTGTTTTGGGAGCATATTTGGGGGCAAATTTAGGGTTTAGACCATAAAAACAGGCGTTTATAGGCATTTTTTACCACATCACAAATTCACGTTTTTTCACAATTGGTGGGTGCTTTTGGAACATAAGCCCTGGGAATTTTGGGAGTCGACAGTATACCTTTGTTTTTACTTTGCTGGTTCATGGCCTTCAGTTTAAATCATGTCCTACAGCACCTAACTCTGCAGGTTTAGAGTCAGTATTAAATTGAAATATACCTTTGTTCTTACTTTGTGAGTTCATGCTCTTCATTTTGTTAAGCACAGTCCATCATAAAGCATCAGTTAAAGGTCTTCTAGTTCCATGCACCAGCGGATGGGGACAATTATGATAACCGATTGTATGAACTGTTCTCATAAACTGCAGCTGTTATGGTACTGTTGTGTACACATATTAATCTTGATACTGACTTGCTGCTGTTTTTGATACATATACTGTTAGTTCTAGTTATGTATCTACTAATTTATCACATCCATGCTGCTAGTTCTTAGTGATTTATCTATTTAATCTATCTCCTTAAATATTGGTCTATTTTGGTACAGCTGATACATTCTCCACTTGATACAACACTTTATCTCCTTAAATGCTGGTCTTCACTTGATATAACATTGTATTTATTTCTTTTATATATTTTATATGTATTGTTACAAGAGATAAGCATCTACAGAGCTGCAAATTGTATCTCATTGCACTGTACATTCCTGTGTATTGCAATGACAAAGATTTTTTATTCTACTCACAATAGAACATCACGCCAACTGCTATTGTTGTTTGTGGGATTATAATTGAGTACATAACTGGTTAAGATGGAAGTTTGTCTTATGTCATGATCATTGCGGTCTTGTAATTACCTGCATCACTATAACCATGAATTCCCTTTTTTTGTCTCTGTGCTACACAGATGTCACTTCTGGGAAGTGGAGCAATAAACTTTTGTCGCCATATTGGGCTCCAGCAGCTAGAAGCCATGGCTGCCACCACACATGCTTTTTTGGGCCCCAACAAGCATTACAAATTCATCCAAGATGAGAAGAGTGGGGAAGCCGCAATGGTCTGCTCCTGTTACCGTCTGCTGGAGCAGCTAGAGCTCAGTGGCTCTGTGGGGCAGTTGCTGCATGAGACCATCCGAGCCCATGAAGAGGCGCTGCACTCAGGAACGAACTCCCTGGTTTTCCTAGCAGGGGTCTGGAGTAGGGTGGCACTGGAGTGTCTTCACAAAGGCATTCCCATTTCAAATATAATAGCTGGCATGTCAAAGGGCCTGGAACTGTGTGTGGAGGGCTGCAGGTGTAATGCCGTAACTCTAGAGGAGATGGTCTATAAGGGTGCTTTAGTGACGCAACAGAATGATGATGCATGTATGAATGCTGAGAATGGCCCACCTACAGAGTCTACAGAGTTTTCACTCAAAAAAGGGATGAGGGACTCAACCCAGGACACTGCTAGGACTATAAACAGGGTACTTAACCCAGGTGTCTTCAAAGAGAAACTTCCCCCAACGCATAGAATAAAACTCAAGCACAGCAGACACTTTAATTCAAGTAGCACAGAGGCTGAGGGGACACGGCCAGCGGAAACAACACGCCAGATGAACTCAGCAACTTTTGACATAGTTCACCTAGCTGAAGCTCTCAGCCATGGATGTGTGGCTTCCATGAATTTAGTGGTAGAGGCCAGCAGGATTCAGTGTAGATATGGAAACCGTGAAGGTCCTAGTCACAAGGTTCTAGATGTTGATAGGTTGGTGACGTGTCCATTGCCAGGGCTGTCTGAGGAGCACTCTGGTGTACTCCATGGATATGTCGTGAAGGTGTGTGATGATCATGCATCACTAGTCAAACATTTCGAAGAGCGGACATTAAAAATCGGCCTTGTAAATGGTGACCTGAGTGAAAAGTACCGTCACATAGGTTTTAACAGGCCTAAAAATGTCACGTACATTGCCGATTGCTCTATCTTGACGGGAGTCAGCCGAGAGGACGAATGGATGGAAAGGACATGGAGAATACTTCTGAACCTCAGCGTAGATGTTCTTCTCGTGAGTGGAGTGGTCACCGGAGAGCTAAGAGACCACTGTCTCAGTCGCAATATTCTGGTTATTGAGCATGTCAGGGTGACCATTTTGAATGACTTTGCTGTAACTACAGGAGCAATTCCCATCTCGTATATCACACAGCTCAGCGAGAAATGCGTGGGTGCTGGAGTCCATGTGAAGGTGTTGAGAGAGTATCGTGATGGAGGGAAGACTGGATCAACACTGTTGAATATTGTTGCTAAAGGAACTTCTCTGGTCACGGCACTCATCACTAGCTCAGTCCATGCTAAGGTCCAGAGCCTGGAGGACCAGTTCTGGAGCTGCGCTTATCGGCTGCACCACGCACTCAAAGACAGAAAACTGCTGCCTGGTGGAGGTGCTGCTGAAATGCTGTGTGTTCACCAGCTCTACGAACACTTGGACATGTCACGGTTCACTGCTGCCAGACACTCAGATGCAGCAAGAGCAACATCACCAGACGAGCAAGAGATTCTGCAACTGATGGCAGACGGCTGGATGGACTATATCTCCACTCTAATGGTGAATGCTGGTCAAGTCGAGGCCAAAGCTCAAGCATGGACGTGTGTTGTTCAGCACGTAAAGGAGTGCAGGAACCCTCAAAGAACTGAAATGCCAGAATCTCCACTAAAGTATTATTATTGCCTAAATTTAGAACGAGAAGGTAAAGGAGGCATGATGGTGGGAAGAGAAAGAGAAATGCCAGCAGTGTATGATAATGTAACTGTGAAGTTTGAGGCTTGGAGAAGAGCGCTGGACCTGGTGTTCTTGATCATTCAGACAGACACAGAGATTATTACAGGAATGAATGAGAAAAAAAGCCAATATAAAGACCTCATGTTCCTCTGACATACTTTATATATTTTGTATCATCTATTCAAGCCTACATGTAAAGCATTTTTTTCAAATACTCCAAATAAAGTTTCTCTCATGTTTTGAGAGGCTCTAAATTATTGTGGGCAAATAGAACAATTTACTAGCATCACCATTAACATTTTAATAAATATCTGTTGAAGAAGTGTAGTCAATTTTCTTTTCTTTTTTTATTGTATTTGGTTTAGACCCTAGCATAAACAGAAACAACAAACTAATTCCTTACACACTCAATACAAATAGCCTAAATGACCTTATCTAACTTTACAGTGGCTGAAGAAGCAACACAGTTAAGGTGAATGTTTCGGTTTGAGTCAAATATACCAAGAGTAGTCAAGTTGTTCTTAACACATCATTGCTCATAGATATATTTGACTACAGTTTGTTTGGTAAACAAAATGCTGAGTGGTGTACCATGAAGTATGATTCTGTTAATGGGCTTTCTTTGAATGTATTTACTTATAGTATCACAACAGTAATTCAGTATCAAGAAATAAACGAAATATTTATTTTTATGGCGCATTTAAAAAGATTGTACACTGTGATGTTTTCATGCGCTATAGAAATTATGAAAAGAACGTGAATCATGAAAATAAACAAACTAAACAAAAAAAGCTACAGATATGCCAGGCTCCAGCATTTGAAACCAGCTGTAGTGGATTAATGAGGAGCGATTGACCCAAAGAAGCAGTGAGTTTGAGGATGAAAATCAAGATTGCTCAGTTTTTACCACCTGTCACCACTAAGAGGTGCTTTTTACCCTGTAATTCTACTGGTTTCTCTAAAGAACTGAGACCACAATAATATGCATGCATTATACAGCGTATAAAGATTAGAGTATAAAAAACACATCTTGGAATTATGTAGCAAATTGAATATATCTTACTATTATGTAGGAAATCGAACAACCGACTTCAAATATATTTAGCCAGCTTTTGATGCCCTCAGCAGATCGTGCTTAACAGTAAACAGTACTTATAACCTGTGATTGCATTTTCTAACCCTTCCTCAAGTGCCTGGTAGCACGAGACACTGAGAGAAAACAGCAATACTGCACCAGAAAACTACACACTGCACACAGTAATATACCTGAAAATATTGTACGGTGCACTGGAAATGCCGAAGCATTAATTGGAAGGTGCCACCTGCATTCAGGTGTGTCCCAATACTTTTGCTCAACTCGTCCAACATCAGTGCCTGACCTCATAAATGCTCTATAGAATGAATGAATGGGCACAAATTCCCCCAAAACTCTTGTGGAAGCTTTTATATCTGCTTAAACGGGGGGCAGGTCCATGTTAATGTCTATGTATTTTAATGTAAAGTCATAACATTTGGTCTAATGGTCAGGCGTCCCAATACTTTTGTCCATTTAGTGAATCGACTGTGTACGGGGCTGCACTTTTATTCTGAAAGGGGTTGTTCCCTCATGCCGTCATGCGGGTAATGTAATCAGCAGCTCTTGTCTGTGGCCCATGAAGGCAGACAGGAGGGACAGACGAGGAGTGTGTCCCGTTTGGCATGTTTAGAGCTGCTGTTTTGGGGTAGAAGAGACGACTGTGGGCCGAGATCATGTGGATCACTCCGGAGGAGGTTCTGCTGGCTAATGCTCTGTGGGTCAGTGAGAGGGCCAACCCCTTCTTCATTCTGCAGAGGAGGAAGGGACACGGCAAGGGAGGAGGCATCACTGGTGTGTTTTTGCACAACAAAGAAATATAAAACACACACACACTAACACACACATACATATGCCATTATATAGGTAGTTGCCACAGTAACATGATACATTGTATCACGGGAGGCTGGAGGTTGTGTTGCAGCTTAGCCTGCTTTGATGTGGCTTTTCTGCTTTTGTTTACATTCTGCACTGACCTAGCACAAACCAGTACAACTTCCACGTCCCCCCTCAGGCGCTTAATGTTGTCTTTTTTCGAATTAGACACCCTGTGTTTGGATTAAGTGTGTGTGTGTGTGTGTGTGTGTGTGTGTGTTTTGCCCCTGTAAGGATGATGTCAGTTGCACTGAATCATGAGAGGGGCGGTAGCTCGCTAGCTCTTCTTTTTTGTTGTTGGACAAACTTATGGGCACTGTTTTCTTCATAGTTGAAGACAGAATAAAATATTTAATGTTTGGTCAATTTTTGGACACTGAAAAGTATTAACAAGTCCAGTGTCCTACACTGTGGACAGAAAAACGTCGAGTATATGATTATTGGTCAGTTTCCTGCCTTAGACTGGACTTATAGCTTCTCGTCAGCATGTTTGTCTCCCCCCCACAGTTTTAATGTCATTTTGTAAGCTGGACTGACCATGACTCCTCCCAGCGTTTGCTAATGCAAACATACTCCGGAGGAAAGCTGCATATGACACGACACAGAAGACCTTTGTTTTTTTTTAACCCCCCCCCCTTTTTTTTTACATGTTACCTCTAAAACCTCCCTCCACAGTGAAGTAGATAATACATCAGAAATGACCAAACTCATCAAGCAAAGGTTGTGTGTAAATTGCATGATTACAGAGTGATTTGGCAGTTTTTTTCTAGTTTTTGTCCTCTGTAATAGCAATGGCAGGGTGGATTTATTTGTAGTTGTGGCTCTAATTAAACTTTAATACTGTCTCAAAACCGTTCACACAAATCTTTTCATGTATTTTTGCCATGCTGAGGTCACATGGCTGCATATTAACTTTTGTGCAGCCTGAGGATCAGAGTACACACACACATCCTCTAATGAGAGGAACACACAGACAAGCCCTGTTACAGTTGTGGTGTCTTAAGATTCCAGTGAGCAACACATAAATAGCCCATTCAGAGAGATGGCTGAGTCAGTCGAGTGGAATTGGTGAAAAACTCGCTGATCTAGGTTAGTTGGTTGAAATGTGTGGACCCCGGAAGGATAAATGGTTTTTGCAGTTAGCACAGTGTTATTGACGCAGGGAGTGAACTTTCTACGCTGCCTGTGACATTTTTTGCTGTCTGTCTCTGTGAACCTGCCCTGTGAGATAACAGATGGGTGTTGCGTTGAAGATTGTAAAATAATGGTTTGTCCTTACCTCTGTCCTCACAATCCAATTTGATTCTCGCTTTCTCTGCCTCCCTCCCTTTTCCTTTAGGCCTCCTGGTTGGTACACTGGACGTTGTGTTAGACTCCAGTGCTCGTGTAGCTCCATATAGGATCCTGCACCAGACTGGAGATTCACAGCTCTTTTGGAGCATCGCCTGTGGTCAGTAGTCAAGCTGTTTACCCATTCATTAACATTTCAGCTCAACTTGTCTAGCTTCTGGAAGAGTTCATGTTAATGTCAGACAGATTGTCTCCATAACTTGGTTTAGAATGATTTTAGATGGAACAGATTGGCCAACTCATCTACAAGACTCATAATACAGCAGGTTTTTGACTACGCAAACAAGGGATTCTGTTTTTTTAAGCTGGGAAGTCTGCAAATTTACATAACTTATTCATGCAGTTCCTTATGTAATCACGTTTGAAAAACTGAATAGTTCAGATCTTAAAAACTATGCAAATCTCCATTAAATAACTTTTCACCTTGTTAACATTGGGTCCTTTTTTGTGATGGACAATACTCTGGAACTACAATAATAAAATGAATTATCCTGCAAACGGTGTCATGTGACTTTCATTGACAGATTTCTGATAACTTATTTGTTGACTGAGATTTATGGTGCATGTGTTTTTGTTTACCAGGCTCATCTCGAAAGGAGATTACGGAGCACTGGGAATGGCTGGAGACCAACTTACTGCAGACTCTCTCTATCTTTGACAACGATGATGACATCACTACCTTTGTAAAGGGCAAGATTCAGGTGATCCCTCACCAAATGGCTACTGATAGTGTGTGCACTTTAGGTTTTGCCTCCCCTTTACTTTTGGGTGGGGTAAGGCGGGCACGCATTACATTACATTACATTAATCATTACATTACATTACATTAAAAGCTTTATGTACGAGTAATGCAAGAAGATTAGGAGAGGAGATGTTCTCTGAATAGATGAGTCTTCATGAGGTTTTTGAAGCTAGAGAGGGACTCTTCTAGTGCGGTCAGTGTAGGCAGCTCATTCTACCTGCAGGGAACCACAAAAGAGAGTCTGGACTGGGTTTGCCTTGTGCGTAGGGGCACAAAACCAACCCGTCTTTGGTCTGTGTGTCTGTAGGGTATCATTGCTGAGGAGAACAAGAGTCGTCAGGCACAGGAGGATGAGGACTGTGGGAAGTTTCGGGAAGCAGAGCTGAAGATGCGGAAGCTGTTTGGGATGCCCGAGGAGGAGAAGCTGGTGAACTACTATTCCTGCAGCTATTGGAAGGGCAGAGTGCCGCGGCAGGGCTGGCTTTACCTCTCTGTCAATCACCTCTGCTTCTACTCCTTTCTGCTTGGGAAAGAAGGTGAGAGAGAGGGGTGGAATGGAAGAGGGCAGTAAGACAGGAAGCATGGTTTGAAGGGGTTTAATGCAATAAGTGTAGAATGAATAGAGAAAAGTTGAAAGGAAGCAGTGAAATGCTTTGCTGTTTCTCTCATTGCGTCAGTGTTTTTGAGTTAATGTCACTTGATTTAATTTACTCTTAATGCCTTTCCTCAGGAAGAATCTCTGCTTTGTCTGCAAGCCTTTTTAGTTTGTTTTCAGTGTAAGAAGTCATTCTCTTTCTCTCTTTCTCTGTAGTGACTTTGGTGGTTCAGTGGACTGATGTGACTCAGTTGGATAAGAACGCCACTCTGGTGTTTCCTGAGAGTGTGCGTGTGAGCACCCGTGACACTGAGCATTACTTCTCCATGTTTCTCAACATCAATGACACTTTTAAGCTGATGGAGCAGCTGGCTAACATTGCTATGAGGCAGCTGTTGGACAACGAGGGCTTCGCTGCTGACCGCTCGCTCCCCAAACCCTGCAAGACCCTGAAAAACGTCTCTGCCCTCAAGAGGTTTGCAGCCAGTTTCCTTTAGGCTCCTCAGGAACAACAATTAATCAGGAACTCTAGAAAGGTCTTGAATGTTGGTTCAAGACATTGCTGAATTAGGTAGTGGGCCCTTAGAAGTCTTTATTCAGAAGTCATTATGCAGTGTTGTGCAAAATTCTTACATTTTCAGAAAAACATTTTTCTTAACTGTAAATGTAGTTTT
>JBBPCX010000135.1:4631034-4645648 GCA_037974365.1 Hydrocynus forskahlii | reverse complement strand
TATAAAGAGTAAACACAGTTGTTTGACAATAAATGGCTTCAGCCAACCACTAACCATGAGTGAAAGAAAAGTTTTTGCGTTATCATTCAGAAATCATATAAAAGAAATCATATATATATATATATATATATATATATATACAAATAATATATATGTATAATGGTAGTTATTTTAATGGAAGCCCAGCCTCAGCTGTTAAATTCATCCAGCCTCAGTGAAACATGCTGTGGCACATCACAAGGAGTGAGATGCCCCTAGAATAGTCTGCATTTGGGGTTAATTTTTCCAGCCACACTTTCCTGCAATCTGCACTGAGTACTTTAAGTTTGATTGAGTAACATCTATTCAGCTAATCACAGACCATTCACAACAGCCAGAGAAGAGAATAAATACAAAGTCCATGAAAATAACCACCATTATGTTTGTGACAAAGGGGCTTCTGAAGTTGCCAATAAATTTAAAGTATGAAACAACACTGCATAGGCTATTAATGGAGAATATACAATGTTGTCTTGTTAACATTATCCATGGAAGGTATAACCTAATATTAAATGTGGTCAGTCTTCCCTAACCTGAGTCAGCTAGTTAATGTTAAAGCTAGATAATGGCATCTGAATTTAATTTATGCAGATAAAAAGTCTGAAGTCAATATGTAGTACATGCTGGTAAATTTAATATGTTAGGGTGACACCATAATTATGTAACTTTTTTTTAACATTCCGCTGACATTAAGAAAATATAGAGATGCAGGAAGTTTATTATGATTTCTTTTTTACAAGGGGAAGTTATACCCACCACTACACACACACATACACACACATGTGCCCTTGTAACAGGCATTCAGATAAGATATTTTTTACCTTTTATATTGTAGGTTCATAAGGTCCTCTACTGATGACTTTCAAATGTGGTACTACAGTGTGTGCACTATTTAGTCCTCCCATCCTATAATTTGATCAGTCATCCCGGAATATATCCCATACATATCATACATTTATTTAAGTATCAATATGTCAAATAATATATCTCATATGTGTTAAATGCACATAAATGTCCATATGTAAACAAAATTTTCTCATCTAAACCCTAACATGTCTAAAATAAGTCAAACACATACAGATAAAGACAGACAGCAGTGAGGGGCCAGTTATATGATGATGTCATCGGGGTGCTGCTGTGGCTTTAGAAGCTCATTAGACCACTCTTTCCACACACACACACACACACACACACTCACACTCACACACTCACACTCACACACTCCTGTGTGTGTGGAGGTTAATCTGATGTACTCAGGCGCAGATGCTACACTGACTGTTCCCTTAGGAGACATGAGACTCAGTTATGTGTGTCTGTGTTTGTGTGTGTGTCTGTATAAGTGTGTGTGTGTGTGTGTGTGTGTTGTGTGTGTGTCTGTATAAGTGTGTGTGTGCTTGCATGTGGGGGCAGCACTGCTTCAAAGAGCTCTCTGTCTTGGAATATAAACCCATCACTTACCTGAAACCTTAAAATTGTGTGTGTGTGTGTGTGTGTATGTGTGTGTGTGTGTATGTGTATGTGTGTGATTATCATGGTGTCAACATGCTTTACTCTTAAAAGTCTATTGATTTTGCTTGGCTCCTTTTAAGTGAAACGCCTCAGGAGACATGAGGGGATATCAACCAGGCGTAATAGAGAATGAAGCGTGTGCGCGCGCGTGTGTGTATGTGTGTGTATGTGTGACAACCACAGAAACATAATGCTGACTTTGGGTAGAAAACGACCCCGAATCCACCTCTTCATATTTTTATCTCTATTTTAATGCCCCAGAACATCACACACTGTACGGTGCATTTGTCAGAACTTCACACTGTGTTACTTGTTGGTGTAGTGAATGATCCTGAATCCTATCATTCAGATAAAAAGAAAAAGGGACACAAAAAAAGAACTTTGCTTATACCTTAGTTTAAACTACTCAAACCTAAAATACCTAAAAATAGGCCCCATGGCAGTGCAGTGGGTAACACTGCCCCAGCGTTGGAGATGTGAATCCAGGTCCCAGTCCTGTGTGTGTGGAGTTTGCATGTTCTCCTCGTGGTGGTGTGGGTTTCTTCCGGGGTCTCTGGTTTGTCCCACAGTCCAAAGACACGAGCATTAGGTTAACTGTGGATTTAAATTGACCATAGGTGTGAGTGTGTGAGTGAATGGTGTGTGTGTGTGTGTGTGTGTGTGTGTGTGTGTGCCCTGCAGTGGGCTGACTCTCCAAGTTCCAGGTACCTGCAACCCTAGTAAGGATTAAACTGTTACAGAAAATGAGTGAATACAAAAATACACAGCATCTTCCTTTCACTACTATAATTTTTCTAATGTATTCAGAAATACTTTGTCTGAGTCTATAGTTTGGTAGTCCTGAATGTACTGAGTTGAAACTGATGAAGGTCCATTATGGCTGAAGGTTTTTATGATTTGTTTAATCAGCTATTCTCAGTGTTCAGATTATTGATCAACTGAGCTGCTGCTCGGTTAAAATGGAAACCTGCAGCCACACCAACATTTTGCACACAGGACAGGACACCCCTGATCTAAATGAACAATTTCTGAACAAACATCTGAACGTTTTTGAGAGTCTGACCAGACCAACATTTCAAAAATGTATTTAATTATTTATTTATAGTATTTATATCCACCTCTCTTACTGACCACTGCATTTTGTGTACACAACATACTGTATTTAGTACTACATGTACAGTGTTTTCTGGAGAGATTTATTATTATTACTTCATATTATATTTTATATTGTTCTTGTCTTTGTGTGTCTGTGCAGTTGTAGAATAGGCAGTTTCCTGGGGGATGTTCTGATAATCTTGTGATCATAAATGGCCAAATTCACAAAGATATGAATTCCAGAACCTATTCTTTTATTATACATAAAAGTGTAACTACTGTAATTTCTTAAGTTAAGGTAAATATAGTTCAGCAACAAACAAACAAACAAACAAAAACAGTTTTTGAGTAGAGGTAGGAAAGTTTTGGGTACAAAGAAATACTTGGTAGCTTCAGTGGAACTTCACCTTTCATCATAGGAACGGTTCCTTAGGTGACTCTCTTTTCTTGATGTAAAATAAATCCAAAACTCCAAAATAAAAACATGTGACCAGTTACCATACAGGTGCTGTTACCAACTAAACATGAAGAAGTAAAACACAAAGAGAGGAACTGTTAACTAAATGTTAATGTATAAAAAGGGACTGTGTACAAAGAACTAAGGCATGTAAGGAGTGTAAAACTCCCTAATCTTACATTTATTCGTTAATTTGGGAGGTTATATTATTTAAGATGCAAATTTGAGCAAGTAAAGGGAAATTTCTGTAGTTTTACCCCATAATCAACCTTAATCTGTGCATTTTCTCCCTTATTTTCCTTAATTTCCTGTATGGGAAGTTAAGGTCAAACTAAGGTCATTTTAAGGGGTAAAATGAAGGCGTTTGGTTTCGTAGTGTTTGGGACTCAATGTTTTTTTCGGCAATGTTTTTTCGGCGATGGCGTACTTGTCGACATCCGTAAAATTGAAAACTGAAAATGCTGCTCAAACTGCTAGAATAACACATTTTTTCTCTGTAAAAAGACAAAAGCACAGTGAGCATCAAACTGGACCATGGATCAATGGAAAATGGTGGCCTGGTCTGATGAATCACGTTTCGTTATGTGGTTAGCCAGGTGGGTTGCTTACCTGGGGAAGAGCCAGGTAAGCTAAGGAAGCTAAACTGGAGGAAGCTAAGCTGGTGGAGGCAGGGGGATTCCCAGAGCAATGTTCTGCTGGGTCCTGGCATTCATATAGATGTTACTCTGATGTGTACCACCTATCTAAACACTGTTACAGACTAAGTTCGCACCTTCATGACAGCGGCATTCCCTAATGGCAGTGGCTTCGCTCAGTAGGATAACGCACCCTGCCATAAAATGTGCACGAATGGTTTGAAGAACATGACAAAGAGTCCATGCTGCCATCTGGTGGATGAATAAGGCTTCTACCTTTTCTTTTAAATGAGTTCCTGTAGCTCCTGCACTTCGTTGAATCCCTGAGATTTCTGTATCTCTTAAAAAAGTAGTGAGGAAATCCAGATAACTGAGCCTTAGTAAGGCAATTCAGACTATACAAAACTCGTTCTGAACTAAAATCTATCCGGAAAACCGGATAGAGGAAAACCCTTGGTTTTGCTTTGTCAGAGCTTGTGCAAACCATCAATAATGAATAAAAATGTCCCTGTTGTGTGTTTTTGTTTTTTGAGTAAAGTCTGTCGTTTGAACATTAATGACGTACTTCTATTAATGTCAAACATGTTATGTAACCAAGCACTAGTAGTAGGTCAATTACAGCCTGTGTTAGAAGAGTTTATACAGAGGGCCCTGTATGATGGTGCTCATGTGTAAGTTGTTTGTTTTTTACCACTAGAGGTCAGGATTGTGTCTCCACTGACAGCATGGCTCCCAGTAAGGTGCAATACTCCTCATTAACACTAGTGGCTTGCTATTTAATGTAGCTGAATACATCTAAGGACTCCGTAGATGTTTTTTGTTTTTATTGTTTTCTTTCTTCTCAAATTTTGCTTGTAAATTAAACAGAGATTATATTCCAAGTACTCAATTGGTTAGAAAGTCATGGTGTAAATATTATTTGCGCATTATGTTATTAGCAACCACACCAATTAAAGTCATCATAGGGGTGTCTGATTCATTATTTTAAGATTTCAACCATACAGTTTTAGGGATTGTTAAACGGATTTTATGAAATCTAATTTAAAAATGTAAGCAAAAGTCATGCTGAGTGGTTTGAGGTCAAACGCTCCGTTGTATATATACATATATATAGCCTAAATATATATTTATTAAAAGTACATTCAAGGTACTATACATGCAGGTTCTGAAGAAGTTCAGTATCACTATTTAATAACTACCATAAAAACTGTTCTTTGTGTTGTTAAGTTACTCTACAATGAACTATTTAATGCCTAACCTCTCTGAATGACTTTTTGTTCATCTTAAAAACTGGCTTGTGCAGAAAATGTGAAGAAGCAGAACTATGACAACAGCAAGCCAAAATGTAACATATCACCAGCAAGGCCTCTCCTTGCCCACAGTAAAAGTTGTTTTTGTGGGAGAACCATGGTCAGTCTGTGCAAATATTTTACACCGAGCAGTCAATAACATTAAAACCACTGACAGGTGAAGTGAATAACATTGATTATTTTACAGTGGCATCTGTCAAAGGGTTGATAAATTAGGCAACAAGTGAACAGTCAGTTCTTGAAGTTGATGTGTTGGCAGCAGCTCAGGCATCATTTTGGTTTGAAAAGTTTTTCAGGGGTGGGATCATACTTGTTGACATCCATAAAGCTGAAAACTGAAAAGTTTTCTCCATAAAAAGACAAAAGCACAGTGGTCACAAACTGGACCATGGATCAATGGATAAGGGTGGCCTGGTCTGATGAATCACGTTTCTTTTATATCATGTGGTCAGCCAGGGTGTACCCTGCCTTCGCCCATTGCAGCTGGGATAGGCTCCATACCCCTGACCCCAAGTGCAGGACAAGGGGGTAGAAAATGGATGGATGTCTTGGTGCAGATACCACAACATATCTTAAGAGGTCTTGTGGAGTCCATACCTTTATGGGTCAGACCTAATTTGGGGATACAAGGACAACCTTCACCATATTTGGCAGATCCACATGGTGTAAATAAGCACATTTAACTGCAAAACAGTTCATTCTGAAATCACTGTTTATGTGATGGCACAAAAAACACACATTTACATTTATCAGGCTATTCAGCCTGCAGCAGTTTAGCCCAGCCCATCAACAATGGCATTATTAGGGGTTTTTATTTCTTTAACGGCAAAACAGAGCAATGCAGTGCACATTAAATACTATAGTCAATTTTAGCATAAAATGAGGTCATATTAGGAGCCAAAGTCACTGCTTAGATCTAAACTAATAAAAAATAATCACTCATATGCAAGAGAGAGAGAGAGAGAGAGAGAGAGAGAGAGAGAGAGAGAGAGAGAGAGACAGACATGTATGCGTGGGATGTGTTTAAATGCTGTCACATAATTATCGGTCTACCTGCAGGGGCCCTGAGAGTCTTTGATATTAAAATGATAATTCATCATAATTAATGCTTCAGCTGACACAAAGGGGTCACACTGCTCCCCTGTCTTACTGATCCACTGTTTCACAGCTAATCTTGAGCTGTGTGTGTGCGTGTGTGTGTGTGTTTCAGTGTCTGTCTAAGACATTATTAAAATTAAAAAAAGCCGGTTGAATGTTGACACTCTGTTAGACAGCAGACTGGTACCTGCTCAGCTCAGTCAGTCTGTCTGAAAAAACCTCTAGAATAACAGCTCCCATCTGTGCAGGGAACAGTGAGGATTCTAGAAAGTTCTTCAGATTAAATTATTTCCAGACTCCTGCAGGTCTATGGGAGAGTATATCCCCTTACACTATTAGTACTCGTTAATAACATTTATAGGACTAAACATTAAGCTTTGGCTGGGTCTAGAAAACAGACCCTTCGTGCAGTCCAAGTGTTCTACAAGATTAAACTCAAAGTATTTTATGTCTTAAAGGAAATGTGTAGCATATGGTTGATTACCACAGACAGAAATTAGTAGTCTGTTTCAAACAATAAATACAGGAAAATGGGTCAAGGCTGCTGTTGGTTTAGTTGTGCCAGATAGAGTCAAAAACACCGTATGACCCAAGGCATCAGATTAGCCATAATAATTAGGACATTACAGTGGAGTCAACCAATCACGTTTTAATTTGATAAACATCAGTCTGATCCTAATTTAAGTCCTATATAGTGAATACAACACCTATGGGTTTCAGTCAGGGCTGAAGAGCCAGGTCTCTTAGCTGAAAGTGTAAAACTGCAACATATGCATGTGCAAAGATACTATATATACGCTATATGGGCAAAAATATTAGGGTGCCTGACCGTCACACCAACAGGGACTTTAATGACATTGCATTCAAATACATAGACTTTAATATGGAGTTGGTCCTCCTTTTGCAGCTATAACAGCTTCCACACTTCTTGGAAAGCTTTCCACAAGATTTTGGAATTTCTGTGGAAATTTGTACCCATTCATTCTGTAGAGCATTTATTGGATCAGGTACTGATGTTGGACAAGAAGGCCTGGCTCACAATCTCCGTTCCAGTTCATCCTAAAGGTGTTGGATGGGGTTGAGGTCAGGGCTCTGTGGGGGCCAGTCAAGTTCTTCCACACTGAACTCATCCAGTCATGTCTTTATGGAGTTTGCTTTGTGCACTGCGGCACAGTCATGCTGGAATAGAAAAGGTTCTTCCCCAAACTGTGTCCACAAAGTTGGAAAAATGTCTTGGTTTGCTGAAGCATAAAGATTGCTCTTCACTGAAAGTAAGTTTCAATAATTAACCTAATTAACAATAATTAACCTTTTGAACTCCATGAATGAATTTTGCATTCATTTTTTTAACTTTTAGTCTCAGACTCATAACTCGCGACAGCAGTAACACACATGCTTGATACACATATCACTGAAATTGAGAAGACTTACCCCATACGATCGTCCCATGTTTGTGCAATAAATCATTCCAGAGTAATCGTGTGCGCAAAAGAGAGTAAATTTAAAAAGGTTTCCCACAAAAAGCACACTGCTGAAACTCCATAAAACATCCATATTATTTACTTTTGGTCCAAATAAAGCCTGAGTTCACTTCCGCGATGGTCCACAAACTTGTCATTGGATTCAGTGTAACAAATTCGTCATAATTTGTCATTATTTTTCCCACTGTTGCTATATTATTATTATTTTTATAATGGTGTTGTTTCATATGTTTGTAACTGTTGGGGGAAAGTGTTTGACTGCATTCTAGAGGTCATCTGATCAACTTCTTCAGCGGTAATAATGATACCAAGGCAGGTCAAATTCAAATTCCATCTGGAAATAAGCACATATTTTTATATTGTAATAAGCCATAGAATGTCTCAGTTTGAAAAAATATATATATAACAATGGCTATGGGCCTTTACCCCACACATTTATAAAGTAAAATCTCTGCTGGAAAACATTGTCTGGAAGAAATAAAAGAAAAAAGTAAAATTTCACTAGAATTAGCTTATAAAAATGATATCAAGATTTTACTTGTTAGTTTCACAGTAAATAATTACGTAAATAAGTAGCCCTGGGTCTTGAGAAAAAACAACATAAGACACTCATAAATGGCCTGGAGTTCAAAGGGTTAAGAGGTGTCTATATATATATATATATATATATATATATATAAGATTCAAATAGATTCCATGTTCCATGTACACTGTACAAAATGTTCATGTGTGTCACTATTAGATGAGCACAGACATACTGCAAAAAATGCTACTGGGCTGCTAGTGGAAATTAGCATTATTGCAGAGGGGTTTTCACATTTATGGCTCGAACTGAAAGCCTAGTCTAACAGTTATAATTAACCACTGGATGTACTCATATGTCCACTTTATATCTTGTATACACTAAAATATGAAATGTGGGATTAACTTGATCAGTACATTGTTACACTTAACGGAGTTAAAATACCAGAATTTTGTTTTTTTTCTTTTTGTTTGTTTGTAAATATCTCTTGTCTAATATAAAGAGACTAACCAGTTTATGAATTTGCCCACACACCCACCCTCAACACACACTTTCTAGCCTATAGCCTACCCTAAGGGCACAGCAAGAATCCCTCTAAAACATTCATATGGCAGCTGTTAATATTTCATTTAGAATTAAATATGAACAAAAAGGAATAAGGCTGTCCAGTTCAGGTTAAATCTGTTATGTAGCCCATAAGTCAGTGTGCTATATTACTCTACTGTCTATCTGTAGGCTATGTCTTTACTTTCAGTCGTAACTCTCTCTCTGGTGTTTCGCCTCTTTTCGGCTCTAAACCCTCATATTTTCTTGTGATTGTCTACTGCTTCCCTCAAACTCTTCTGTTTCTCCATTCCTCCATCCCATATTTCTTCATCACTCTCTCTCTCTGTCTTTTCACTATTTTAATGAATGTTTATAAGAAACTGTTGTATTACTGACTCTCCCAATCACTGCTAGCTTTTTCCTCAGTTCCCTCTAAAAGGCCATTGACAAACCAATGAGCAAATGTGTGTGTGTGTGTGTGTATAAGTGGAAATGTGGGTGCGTGTGTGAGCTCTTTCTACTCAGCTACATTAATCAGACCTCATTTAAAATTCCCTCTCAATAGGCCTTCCCGAACTAAAAGAGAAATGTTTTTAAAGGGTTTTCTTCACTTCCATCATTTCATGCTGTGTGTATTGCTCTGCATGGGTAGTGCAAAGTGCAGAAATTTGAGGGGTGAAAATGAACTCCATGGGAATGGCTGTAATTAAGTGATAAATTACTCTACAGTTTAAACTCCTACATAGCTGTAGTTTTAGGGTTGGTGTAGAGAGGTAAAATTGAGATAGACTCATTTGAACTTCGGGGAACGTCCTACTCAAAAATTAGGAATATTGCAGTCAGTTTGTTTATAAAAATGTGAAAAATACACAAATGGTACACAAATACAAAGAAATGGTAGAATTTATTACAATAATCTATTATTTCATTTTATTAGCAATTCCAAGCAGAGCCAAGTGCTTAACTGCTTTCTTAGCTTTGCTCATATGAATTTACAATAATTTGCATTTGTGAATTTATGAAAAGCTGGGAATGTTTTACATTCATGCCATATTCATGAACAGCATGGCGTCATTATTAACAAATGAATTTAATCAATGTTTCAGAATGATTATGCAATTGTACTGGACTGCCACTGTATTGTTCCTGAATTCACTATGAATAATTAATTTACAAGTGGTTTCTCTGAAAGGTTATTGAAAAGAATGCATTCCACAAAAATGTCTCTAATTTGAAACCTTACTATTTATTGTGATTTAAAAATATCAAATGTCATATGATTAACCTTCACATGCGTTGAGGACCATGTGTGGTATGTTGTCCATGCAGTGCCCAGAGGAACATTCTATTACTCAAATGCTGACCTTTGTTGATTAAAGTATTCCTCAGGAGAAACAGAATTAAGGCAAAAGGAGACATACGATGCTTCTGGTCCAGGTAAATATGAGAAGAGTTACTCACAACAGCAAAATTATATTTTTATGAAGAGACAACATAACATAAAGGCTCCATAATCATATTTCAGTTCATCTCCAGATACACAGTCTGTGTTGCTTTAAAATGTGGTTAACCTTAAAAATAACTTTGTCCATTTCCAATTATTTAACAAAACTTTCACTGACAAGTTATATTAATGACTGTTGAGAGGATGTGGTAGCCACAGCCATTGGTGTCATTCATAATCTCAAAGACATGGCATTAGTTTTCCAGTCCACATGGCCTTATTGAATGTACTTCTTCAGTAACTTTAAACTGGAATAGCCAGTAAAGTTATGCAAGTTTTAAAAATGTGTATAATAAATAGTTCTTTTACTTTTGATTATTTATTTTATGTTTATATTGGTTACTATCATTCATCATAGATCATAGGCTCTGTCATAAACAAGTTTTTAAAAATACTGATAATACTAAAATCACGGATGGTATCTGCCACAAAAGCAAACATCTGCAAGTTGTGAGAGTGCAAATACAAGTCAACTAATCTTCAGTTTCTCAGATAACATTTAATAGAGAAGCTTAAAATTACATTAAAAACCATTTGGATCTTTGTTGTGACAATAAACACAAAAGACTGATAGAACCATCCAGTGAACTGAAATTCTTATCTTCAGATTTTCAGAGGCAACAGGATTTAACGCCTCCAGCAGCTTATTACTAATGTAATGTTGGTTTAAATGCTGTGTTATCTGATGGTGTTTGATACTCGTACTTTTTGGATGTTTTTCATGTATTTTGCCAAGCGTTTTGTCTGGAAGTTATAGATCTTGCAACACTGAATAGGGAGCAAACCAGGGGGACAGAAGATAAGCCAGTGGCAAGCCAGAGGGACATAAATAATCCAAACAGTAAACAAAGAACGATGTGTGACAAAGGACAAGGAAAACTAAGGGGTATAAATAAACTGAACAGAACCAGGAACAACTGTGACAAAGAGAGAGGTGGGATAGGAACCAAACATGGGTAGAGTAGCACTGCATTGCATACCGACAACTAGTGATCCACCAACCAATCAGAACTGGGATACTGTAGATGTTGACCTTATTACTTAGGCTGGCAATGAGCCAGGTGGGGTCGATTTGCATTCAGTACGGTTTCTCAGCGATGTGTAGTAAGAGTCCCCTTTTATCTTACACATATAGTGAGGAATACAGATTATAAACTAAATAAAAACAAAAGCTCTGGTGCCAGAAAAGTTCGGACTAAACTCAGTATTCTGAGAGAAAAAGAGGACTTAGTGCATCTATACTGAAGACCTCCCAGCAGGTGGTGGCCTGCGATCCACCACTTACTGGAGTTGCCCGTGCAATCAGAAGGTCATGGGTTTGAATCCCAGGACTGCCAGTGTCACCAATAAGGTACCCTTGAGCAAGATCCTGTCCCATACTGCTCCCCGGGTGCTGCATTCCTGGCTGCCTGGTGCTTCACTTGGTGAATGGGTTAAATACAGAGAAGAATTTTATCCTGTTCTAACTGTGTCCTGTGGTGTGTTCACGTATGACAAACACATTTTTCACTAAAGTCATCCCTGCCACAGTGTACAATGATATTCAGAAGTGAAAATAAAATGAATTTATAAACACTAACACCATATATCACAACTTCAAAGTAATGAGAATAAATACAGAACATAACATTTAATGAATCTTATCTGACTTTCATAAATAATGAACTGGGGAAGAGTAAACAGTAAACTGTCGTTCTTCATTTAGCTGATTCAGTTATTGTCAGAAAGCTGAATAGTTTAATTACACTAGCTAATTGCTGATGAAGGAATCTGCCATGCCATTCATTTTAAGCAGTTTGTTACAACTGTTTGCGACAAATCTGACAACAGAGTGTATTGGGGCTGTCTCTCTTAACGTATGTGCGCTTATTTCTATTTCACAAAATGAAAGCTTTCTAACCTGTAGTAATATAGGACACCCAATTCAACCAAAGATGGCAAAAATCCTCCATGTCTTGTCCAAGTTTTTGGCTTTTTGTAAAGTTCTGTCTTTCTCCTGGTTTCTTGTCTGTTGTTGTTTATATTCTCCATGTGAGTCTGTTTTGGTCTCAGCCTCGCCTTAGCCCCGCCCCTTTGTTATCCTGTTCACCTGTGTCAAGTTCCTGTCTCGTCCCCTGCCCAATTTCCTTAATTAGTATAAATACTCCTGTATTCCAGTCTCTGTTTGAAAAACCTCTTGTAATGCTGCTCTTGGTAAAATGCGCTTCCGGATTGCTGTCCTTATACTTTGTAGTTTTCTTGGGTGTTTGTTAAACCTGTTTATTTCCCCCTTTGTTTCTGCTGTGCTCCTGTTCTTGTTATACCTTGCACCATCTCATCTTTTTTATTTTCTTGTGTTTTTGTGAACCCCTCATTTTTGTTTTCGTTACTTGTTTTTTGGCATTAAACCAGCTGGCTCTCGTGATTACATCCTGGCTTGTTACAAAAATATTCTCTACAACAGCTTTTGGCACAAAGATATGCACAACATAATGTCATTGATTTTAAAGATTTTTATGTAAGACAAGCAGGACAATAATTTTAATCTATTAAGTGAATAAAGTGATAATGCTTTTTTCATGCCCAATTTTGTCACCAATGCTCTATTATTTGGTGGCCTTAATACTGAGAAGTAGTCCATTTGTGGTTTCAAATATTTTATGAAAAGTCCAAGGGCACGGAAGACATGTAGGTCCAGAAGAGGGATTGATAATTTATCTGTAACTCAGTGAAAGTTTAACAACGCTTCAGGTTAAACATGTTTTTTTGCCATTAATCATTTTCAGTCTCACCCACCAAGAATCATGATGCCCTCAGACATTAATTTAGGTTCATCTTTCCAGACTTTAGTGCCTTCTCAATCTCATACCTGGATTGCTGCCTCCCCCCCTCCATCTTTTCACCTGTCTCACATCAATCTTTCGTCCTTTGCTGTTCTTCACTGGGCCCTTGTGTCTGTTTCTCTCTCTCTCTCTCTCTCTCTCTCTCTCTCTCTCTCTCTTTGTACTGTAGCAGAATTGATTATCTGTTGAGGTAAATCAGTATGTGTAATGGCTGCTTTGGCCTTAATGACTTTATTATTGGCATGTGGAGCTGAGTGCCGCAGGAGGGCGGGGGTCTGTTGTTTTAACTAAAGTCATGCAGGGAATAGCAATAGGCTTAGAGCTCTCCCTGAGGCATCACAATAACTTAATACCCTGCACTGCACAAGGAGAATAAACACCAGCAGGAGAGGTATTAAAGGTCTCACTCTTTCTCTCGAGCGCTCTCTTTGTATTTGTACATTTTCAGAGCAAAATGCCTACAAGACAAAAGTCTTGAAATCACCAGAAAACCAGGACCAGCATTATGCTGTCTTTGTAAAGTGTTTCTTATGAAATTTCCATGTTTCGTTGTTTAAAACATAAAAATGCTGAAAACATTTTAGTTACTGAGGTTAGAGTTAGGCTGTATGAAGGCTGTATGCTGATACTTACATATTTTACATATTAGTATTACATGTAAGCACTTCATATAGTTCGGTGGTCTTAAAATCAATATTCAGAGCCACCTGGATGGTCCACAGTTTTGCTCCATTGGTATGCATTGTCAGTTTTTAATTGTGATTATGAAGACCACATATAGTCAGGACAAAATCACTCACCTCCAAAAAGCTCATATTTAATGTACAGTAAAGTAACAAGACCTTTCTCTAGTAATTCTGAGCTATTTCTATTGGTCCACTGGTCCTCCAGGACCACAGTGCAGCACAAAGATCCTCCTCATCCTCCTCACGTCGACCCAGAGAGAAAGAAAAGAGAGAAGCCTTCATGAATGAACTTATTGACAGATAGACCATTTAAGGCTAACAGAGTTGGTACAGTTAAGAGTTATTAAGGGCAGATTTTGTCGGAAGAGTAGCTGTTAGTCTCTAGTCCATAACAACAGGAACAGGAACGACCGCCACCGGAGCTTTAAACAACAATTGCCCTTGGATTAGGGAAGAGCATGTGGGGAGTACATAGATATTAGAGACAAAGATTCTAACATACTGATGAATATTAGAATTGTGGACATATGGATAGCAAAAAATGTGAAGGCCAAAAGATTTTACCATCCAGCCACTGCCTAGACACGGCCACTAAATGGCCAATGACCAAGTCCAAGTCCAGATTTCAGTGTAATCGAGAATCCGTGGCACCCTTTGAAAACTGCTGTGAGGAATCATCCTGTGAGGAAGAATTAGTGAAAATCACAACTGTGCAAAGTTGACAGAACCTCACAGCAGACATTATTGCATCAAAAGATTGCACCACAAACTAAGAGGTTGAAAGCAATATTTTTCAGGAGCATGCACACTCACAGCTGATGGCAGACACTAGAGATAACTGAGTAACTAGTGTTTGGATGGTGTTACTTTTGGTTCGTTTCATACAATGTTCATTAAAATGTTCATCAA
>JBBPCX010000135.1:4593868-4618327 GCA_037974365.1 Hydrocynus forskahlii | reverse complement strand
ACACACACACACACACACACACACATTTTGCTGGCTCCCTTGTTTCTCACTGTTGATCTCTGTCCCTCGCCCTGTGTGTTTTACTCATTTGACATTTGATTTTTTTCTCATATTCATATTTTTATTCATTCTCTCTCTCTCTCTCTCTGCTGATTATGGGGGTGGAAAGGGGCAGCTGCTCTCACAGTGTTTCTATCTGTGTGTGAGAGCGTGCACTTTCAAGGTTCTGGTCCCCAGATGGGGGTGACCCATGCTTGCCCCTCCTGCTGAAGACCCACCTGTCACACACCCCTTTCCACACACCCACGCATGCACATACACACACATGTAGACAGTCACACTTACGCACACACACACACACACACACACACACACACACACACACACATACATGCACACACACATACACTCTTGTACACTCACACACAGATACATTCATAAAGTCATTAACAATTCCTGTGCTTACAGTGCAGTGCAGTATGTAGTGCCATATTCCAGTCTGTACAGAATCACTGTACTGCACACAGTCATCTTCTAAAAGGAGCCGTGAAGAGTAATGAGCTTGTTTAAATAAATGAAGAGATAATGAGCTTGAAGAAGTATTGGTGCCCTGAAGTGGATGAAAATCCAAGTGGGTTCCTCATATTGGTCATGTAGAATTGGTGTCCTGTAAAATGCTATATAATAAATAATAATCATTACAAAATCATTTACCTCTAAATGATTGAATCCTTTGAAGACGTCAGTTACCAAAAACTTTTATTGAGATAATTATTGTTCTCCTGTAGCTTACTGGAATAACAGGAAAGTTGTCAAAACATATATAGCACGAAGAGCTAGACTAGATTTTCTTGTTTTTTTTTTTTTAATGAGGAATAGGGAATAGTCTTGAAGAATAGTTTTCTAACATTCCTTTCTGAAGGACTTTCAAAGTTGTTGGTTGTTTTTAGTCCAATCCTGGTACCTGACTAGTTTCTGAGAAATGTTTGTGCTTGTTAATCATTCAAGCAGAACAAAGCATATCTAACTTAAGGCCCGAAGCAGTGAAGAAAAAGGTGTAGATGATTCCGGATGATCAGGCAGTGATCAGTATGCTGGTGATGTAGAATACTGAGTGTTTGGAACATCTTTCTCTAGGTGCCTTTTATCTTTAGCCACTTTGCAGTCTTTTGAAGTAAAATATTTATCCCTATTTCTACGCAGTATGCCAAAGATAAGACATAAAATAGCATTTTTACACCAACAACATTCAAAGCAAAATATAAAGAAATGAGGGGTTGCTGAAGACTTTTGCATCATACTGTATGTATACATATATGATTGTATAGAAAAAAAACATGTTTTGATATATTTAAAAATTGAAACAACAAAAGCTTTGAACCTGAATACAGAATGTAAATTGAAAGTAAACATACGGTGGCCTCCAGAATAATTGGCACCCTTTTTTATTGCTGAAAATTCCCCTTAATGTTGTAAATGTCTTACAACATGTATTCAGCAAAAAAAAAATATATAAATTCTAGATAAGCCAAAGAAAAAACATTTACATTTTAATATGTAAAGAATGTGAATTATTGGCACCCCCTTATTTAGTCATGGGTTTCTCTTGAATACTGTTTTATCTTTTTTTCTCAAAATTTTGAATTTCTTAAACTTCTTAATGTTTCGTAACTGTTGATATGAGCAGTGATTTTCTTGCATTCATCCCCTGATATATACAAGTCAACAGTCCTTTGTTTGATGTAATGCAATGTTCTTGTGTCTTTCCCAATGTAATTAATAACTAAAGGATTATATTTTTACACAATGAAACAGGAAATCATTGACGACTGCTGCAATCTTCCTTAACCTTTTGGCCAAATTAAAATTTATTAAATCTGTAGCGCTTCTGCAGAAGTATTCTACAAGTTAGTTGTCGGGCTCTGCCAGTGACACCCAGGAACAGAATGGGCTGACAACCAAGAATAGATTGGTGACAACTGGAGAGACAGTTGGCAGCTCGGGAAGATGCCACGGGTCAGGTTGGGCCAGCAGCCCTACCGGGATCTTCTGAGAGGAAGACACTCACCAAAGCTACAGGCAAGCCTTCAAGGAAATACCCCCAGGGGATTCCGAGGGAAGTGGAGGATGAGATTCCCAAAAGGATGGATTCAAAGTTAAAGACACAGGGTAATGAACAACTGACAACGATGAACACCATTAGATGCCCCTGCTGCAAGCTCTGTAAGAACGAGCATGGCCTAAAAATCCACATGGCCAGGACGAAGTGCACACAGATGGAAAATGAAGAGCAGTGCACAGGCACCAGCCCTGGTGAGCTGCAGGAGCCCAGCTGGGAATTACCACACAGAGCCCAGAACCTCCAGGCCTTTCAGCTCCCAACAGTCAGCACAGCAACCCCAGCAAACAAAAAGACAGAGTGGTGGCAGTTACACGAGGATGTCTGCAGTACCTTACAGATTACATCTAAGGGTGAAGCTGACAGCCGTCTACATAGCATGGCCTCCATTATCATCAGGTATGCTGCAGAGCAGATTGGCTACGATGAAAAGGGGAAACCTGGAGCCTCCTATGCAAAGAACCGAGAGCCACAAAGATTCAGCAACCGCGGCAGGGGCTTTGTTCTCTGAAAAGGCACTACAAGAGAGCAAGGGAGGATCAAAAGGAACCTCTCATCAATCTAGGAACTAAGTTAATGACTCTACAGAAAGTAGAGTAGAGGCACAAGAGAAGAAGAAAAGAGACAGCTAGGAAACAAGTAGCCCTCCTTTCCGACCCCTATGGCTTTGTCAAGAGGCTATTAGGGGACAAAGTCAGCGGCCACTTCATAATTTTATCGAGAGAAGGTTGACCAAATCCTCAAAAAGACCTGGGGTGACCCACAGTCCCCAGGAGACACTCACTCAGTCCCCAGGAGACATGAGACACTCTGGTTGTTTTGTGGTTAGATCTGACCAAGGCCTACAGGTCCATACCCCACAGCTTAGTGGAAGTTGCCCTGCAAAGACACCATGTGCCCAATAACATCAGAAGCCATATCTTGGATTACTATAATGACTTCAGGATGACAATAATGTCTAGGTCCAAAGCACTGAACTGGCATAGGTTAGAAAAGGGAATTATAGCAGGCTGTACCATTTCCATTACCCTTTTCGCCCTGGCCATGAACATGTTTGTTAAATCAGCAAAGGTCCGAGCAGCCGTTAAAACGTTTGGGGAGGATCTTTGGTCTGCCTCAAGGACACAGATTCCATCAAAAGACCACCAAATACCTCAAAGACTGGCTTACAAAGGCAGACAAGTTGGGACTAGGTTCAGGGCATGGATTTACCAGCATGCTTTCCTGACCAGGATCTTATGGCTACTGCTCGTCTATGTAGTCCCATTGACAACGGTCGAGTCAATAGAGAAGCAGAATGTGGCCAGAGGTCACACTGGGTTTGGTTACTTCTCCATGACCCAACTTGTCTTTTTCTCGAGGAGGTGTCTTCTTCTCTAGGAGGAGGAATGAGCGGGCGGGGAGGTGTTGGATCAAAGACAGCAGGGAGCATGGACAAAGTCAGAATCAGTTCAGCAGTGAAGGGTCACCTGGGACCTGATTCTGATTCAGGCTGTCTATGGTGGCCTACCAAGCCCGGCAAATCTCCATGTCTGAGGCAAAATTGAAACACCATCTTATGCTCTGTGTTCTGGAAGAGGATTCCTTGAGGTGCATCCTCAGCAACTGTCCGAAGGGACTTGCAGACTGCCGCAGACTGTGCTCAAGGCAGTTGCTGAGAGAGTGTCCTCGCCATACCAGCCAGCAAGCAACACCACCTAAGAATGATCAGCTTTGTCAGGACTGGAGAAAAATATACCCCAGAGCCAGGATTGATAGGCCTCTTTGCCTCAGCAGCTGATTGGCAGCCAGTCTCTCTGCAGAGTCATGACAAAACTAGGAAGAGTGGGTGTGGCTAAGAAGAGGGCTGTCAAATCAACCTGATGCTGCTGAGAAAGCCACTAGGTGGCTCTGGCTGAAGAGGGAGGTACAGTTGCTGCTGGGATGCAAGGTGGGGACTAATCATCCCTTGCTGTGTCGCCTGGGCAAGGGTGTATGATGCTGAATCACCCATTGACCCCAGGATACATCATTGATGATGCATCCCAGCGCTTCCATGGAAGTATTCTACAAGTGCATGGAATCATACTTCATTTACATTTAGTCAAATTTTCATTTCGTTACATTTCCTCATTTATGTTTTTTCTTGAGGTGGTAATAACAGGGAAATGTCATTTTGTTTTGAACAAGTTTATTTTCAGAATAAACTTATTTCACATAAAGATTAAAAAAAATCTACTTCAGTATTATATTAAGATATTGTAAGAGCTGATGTTTATATCTGGTCAATGTAAGTTTTTGCTTATCTTATAATTACTTAAGTAATTTCGCATGAATGGTGTAGAAAAATGACGACAATAACTAGGCTAACTAGGCCTCTCAGTTTTATTATAATGTTAAAGGTTAAGGCTACATTTCATCCCAGAAAGTGTAAAAACCTCACTGCAGTTTTTCAAATCAGGCTAATGGAAACTCAGTGACAAAACATGTTAAGCCCATTAGGTGATCACTGTGTGTATGTTTGTGTTAAGGTGTGATTGTTATTCTATTAGACAATGTGTCATATGTTTTTGGGGGTGTTTCCCACCCCCTCCCTCTGGTGATAATTGATTCACACTGCTCTGTGCTGATTGGTGTGAGGCCCCCTATGGGCAAGGAGGGCTCAACAGCTGCCCCTTCTCCCTTACTCTCTCTCTCTATCTCTCTCTCTATTTGTTTACCTCTCATTCAATCACTCTTTTTAATCAATTCACTAATGCACACATACATGCTCTCAGACTGGAAGCTTTATAGGTCAGGAGGTTGTTTCATTTTCCTGATGAACACATTCGGTCATCAGTACAAACACACACACACAAAACACAAACACACACACACACACACACACACACACACACACACACACACACACAAGTTATGTAGTATATTGGACTTCTCAATTTTATGAATGTAGACAAGCAGCATAAGTACAAAACAGAAAAATATGCACACACACACACACAGGCACACTGACACTCATGCAGAGAGGCGGAAGTTGGCAGCGACACACATACTTGAGCAGATTGTCCTTCACAGAGGCACGCAGAGAGTGTGAGGGTTAGAGGATGTGTTTGTTACTGATAACTGTGTGCGTGTGTGTGTGTGTCTGTGTGTGTGTGTGTGTGTTAAGGGTTGCAGAAACTAATGGTGTTTATAGGATTTTTGTTTGTCCAGACACAACAAGCTGAATCTGAATACATGTTCAGCGGTGTGTTTATGCATGAGACAAAATGTCTAGTTTGATATGCATTTGCTACATCATGGAAATATTCATGCATAATTACATAATAATACACTTATTTATTCTGAATTAGAACACACATTCTGTCTAACAGGTCTGGCTCTTCCCTTTCAACATTTTTCCATTTGTTCTGAAATCAACCAACAATCTGTGTTCTTCTCAAAAGAATGCTTAAGAATAACAAATCATGACAAAATGTATCCTTTCCTATTCACAGAAGGCAAATGTGGTTTTTGTTTTGGAATCTGTACCTTTATATTAGGATTTTTCCTCTTTCAGTGATCCACAGAAGAGTAAAAATATGGTTTCAGGGCTTATATGCCATTGGAGCCTTGGGCAAGGAGAAAACAGGCTGATACTTCAGTGTATTGGTTTACAACTTGTGGCCCAAGTCACCCCAGTGGACCATGGTAGTACTGCTAGATGTCCACTGGAGGTCATTTATAGAAATGCAAAAATATATAGACATTTAAATAGACATATTTAACAATTAAATAATGCAACAAACAGAGCTGGCACAAACAATTTAAAAAACAGTGTTTTTTCCTAACAGCAACAATATATTGATTTAAAGTTCACATTTGGTTCTCCGTCTGTAATGAGCTCTGGTCAAAAGTGATGTCATCCACACATGCTGGCACTATTAGGGTCTATTCATTGTTATCCATGTTCAGGTCAGATGTTCGCTTTAAGATGCAAATTTCATCTCATATATCTTGGTGTGTGCTCAGGGGTGAGTGTGCTGAGGTTTCTCTGAACTAATCACGCTTAATCGCAAATTTATTGCCATCAGCTTTAAAGTGATGCTCATTAACTGTCCTAATTAACCTAACACCGATTACTGCTGTTTGGAGGTGCTGTGCTGTGTTTCCACTTTCTGAAGGGATGTCTTATGAGAATGTGTGTCTACAGGAGTGAAACCATGCCCTGTTGGTGTTTCAAGTTCTGTTTCTGTGTGTGTGTGTGTGTGGTGTGCAGAAGAGAGACAAAAAGAGAGAGGTAGTTGACTCTCTTGCTGAACTCTAATAGCAGTAATTGAAGTTTTAAGTGACCACATGATGCTCCCCGCACACACTGGATAAAACCACAAGCACCAATCTATCATTTTTAATTGCTGAGAAATGCATTAAAATAATAAAGCGCATTGCGAGCGGCCAGAGTGATGAATAGGCCCTGCTGCCTCTATCACATTACCTGCACTACCAGAGATATTGCGACCACCATGTGCCCAGACGCATGTGGCTGTTATTCAATAACAAAAGTTGCATATTAAATTTCATCACAATGCACAAAGAAAGGGGAGCAAGTGGGGAGAGAGATGAGAGATAGGAGAAAGAGAAGGAAGAGAAAGAGAATGGTCATTTTAGGTGGACTCAGTTTTGCACCTGTAAACACACTGCTCTTTGGTCATCTTGGATTGTACTAGAAGTTTCCATTTCAGTAGTGACTTCAATTCCCGTAAATAATTATTTTTGGACTCCCATTTGTTCATTATTTAGAAGATCTCTTTCTAAACATTTTTGCTATTCCTTTTAGAGTTTTTTTTACAGAGTTTAGAGGTTGCTTTACTAAAATGTGACTTTACCCCAATGGCTTGGAGCATCTCTAACCTCCCAAAATTGTTCTCACACTTCTTGAAATAATTCACAATTGAATAGGCATTAATTGGTAATTATCATGCTAATGATTTCAACGATTAGCACTAAAGAGCACAGCAGCATGTAATCATGTCATTATTTTGCACTTTCCGCAAAACAAACATTTTCTACTAATTTGGTTAATCAGTGTTAATAGGCTGATCACCGCATGGGTTAACTGCACTAAATTGATCGCCCTTGGTTAGGCCTAATTGGTTTTGCTGTTTGTGCTCCATGGAAAATTGTTTTGTTATTTTTTTGATCATGTCAGCTGGCCTCTCTCCATAGAAAGCAAGAAAGACAGGCATTGTTTAATACATTTTCATAGGAAATTATGAAATAATTTCTTATTATTTTTAGATTTTGCATTACATTATTGTGTTATGTTATGTCCATAAATTTCTTTTGTAGATGTCCCCTAAATTTTGTAGATGTTCAATTTGTCTTTAACTAAAATTTAAGTAAATATCTATTAAATGCAACTGAACATGAAGCTCAATATAACACTAAGGTTCTATTAAATCTAAACCAAACCCTAATTTCGATGAGCGTAGTTGCATCGGATAGTTTGTTAATTAAAGTACCTGTGCATAATCTGTTGGGGAGCTCTTGAAAAGTGTGACACAAATACCTGTGAGACCTGCTAACAGGGATGTAGCATAATATTAATAAAACTGTGTACATAATACTGACACATAATACTGTGTCATTCAAGATGATTTGATTTGATTTGATATGCAGATAACATCAGACAAAACCTTCAGCATACTGGAATAAATAATGTACTGTAATGTCATTTTAATTAGGGCTGTCATGATTATTGATTAACTGATTATTACATATAGCTAATTATTAAAATTGATGACTAGATTTTCTTTTAATTTTGAATTTTGTTCCTAGCAGTTTGAACATTCTTCACAAGGGAGGCTATTAGCATGCATTTGCTTTTGGGGCACCTGGTGGCCTGGTGGTTAGGGAGTTGTCCCTGCAATCAGATGGCTGTGGGTTTGAATCCCAGAACTGCTAGTGGCACCACTGAGGTACCCCGGAGCAAGGTACCGTCCCCCCACACTGCTCCCCAGGCGCCCCCCATTGCTTCACTTGTTGAATGGGTTAAATGCAGAGAAAGAATTTCACATTGTTCCTGCTGTGCACTGTGGTGTGGTGCATTCATGCATGACCATAAGGGGCCGCTTTACTTTACTACATTTCAAAGAGAGGACACCCACACCAGCAGGATCTCACAAATGCAAATATGTTTATGGTTACCGTTTGAACAATAAAGACAGAACAGTCATGTATAGTAATAAATAGTGCTGTTTTTTATGTGTTTTGTCAGAACCCCATCCAAGAAATAACATTTAGTGGAAAGACTGTGTCACACACTGATATATTCCTCTCCACACACATACACTCATCCCTGCATGCATGCCTACTTATTCCTACTGGACCCACTCATATTCCTTTCTCATTCCTTTCTCTCTATTCTTCCTCAGCTTTCTCTCTCTTTTTCTCTCTCTCTCTTGTCCATTATCTTCCTCCTTTACCTCTTTATCACCTCAGGGCAGGATTCTGGAGCCATAGCATCTGTGTGTGGATGTTCATGTGCACATGGGAGCATGTCTGTGTGTGTGGGACAGAGTTTGCCTCCACATTCCCCACATTTATTTCTTGATATTTTGATGGCGAAAGCTGATGATGGATAGCTTTTGTGCAGACCATGAAATGTCTGTTATTGAAGAATGTGTGTGTGTGTGTGCATGTGTGCATGTGCGTATGCTAGTCTTTGATAAATTGATGGTTAAGAGGCAGTGATGAATGGTTTTAATGTACTGTGGGTCATCAGAGGTAGAGAGAGAGAGACAGAGAGAGATAAAAGGGGAGAGAGAAAAGGAGAGAGAGAGAGAAATAGAGGGGCAGAGAGAGAGTGAGTAAGAGAGAGAAATAGAAAGGAAGAGAGAGGGAAAGAGAGAAGGGGAGAGAGAGAAAGAGAGTGAGGAAAAGAGAGAAAGAGGGCAAGAGAGGGGGGAGAGAAAGAGGGCAAGAGAGAGAAGGAGGGGCGGAGGGAGAGGGGCAGGAGGGAGAATTGCAGAGAAAGAAAGTGAGAGAGGGAAAGAGAGAGAGAGGCAACCTACACAGAGAAAATGGAATGGGATGGAGACATTAAAGAGCAAGTTAGAGGAGATAAAAAACAAAAACAAAAACCATGCAATTGCCTTTTTTAATGAGATTTACTTGACTGTGTGCGGGTACCAAAACATTGGGATTCTTATGGTAAAATACCATAAATTGAAGAAAACATACATTTATTTCTGGTAGGGATGTGATTATCCAGCTCTTTTTGGCCTCTCTAAACTGAAAACTTAAATAAAGAGTATCAACCAATCTTGATCCAATTCAGTCCAGTCTGTTTATTTTCACAGATAATGCAGCCACACTTCGTGTAGCTACAAAATACTAGTCTAATAACTAATACTGCAGTAAAATAGTTTTTGTTCCATTATGCAATAGTATAACTTTCCAGACTAACACATGTTAGATCTTTGGTCCACTGTTTGTGTTTAAACACGATTGATGATGTGTTTGATATTGATCTAATCTGATTGATGATTTGTTTAGCAGCATCTTTGAAAAGCTGCAGAAGAATCATTTTTTTATTTGTGCAAAACAGTATGCACTCAGAATTTTCATTCTTTTGTTTTATTTGGAATGCTTATGTGATTTTCCCATTTCCCATTTTTGTGTATTTGACATGAGTTTATATTGCTCAAAGTAGCCTGTGCTGTTTGAACACGCTGAACATGTAAAACACAAAATTTTTTGTCATATGTTAATTTTCAGATTTTTTGCAGTGCCAGTAAACACAGTCAGAATGCTAGGTTTGCAGTTGTGAATGTTTTCATTTTCCCCTTATAAACAGTTCATTGACATTTGTTAATGTCTGAAATGTGCCTCGTTGCTGCAGGTCATGGATAATGTTTGTTCACATCACAATGGTCAAGGTAAAGTGAACACAAAGAAACAAAAATGGTCGATACTCAATACATGAAAATAATTGGCCCAGGTGAACTGATCAGATTTGGACATCCTTAATTACTGCAATGTCAGAAAGCCTTTTAACCTGTTTTGCACTAAAATGCTCTAGAGCCATTTTAGCCAGTGTTCTTATTCAGTGCCTCTGTAACATGATTCCATTTTTGTAGCATATACTTGTACTGTGAAGTCTGTGTTCACATTTTGAATGTTGTACCTCTTCGCCATTAGAGGGCAGCAATGCGCAACAAACAGCTCAAAGGAATATAGCATTTGTGCTTGATTCTTTTTCAGTGTAGCTTACAAAAACCTGTCCAAATGTAGTTTGTAGCCCCATAGTAACCTTTCATTTGTCGTCCAGTTATCTTTTTTCTTCAGATTGTCTTTAGGGCCAAGTACCCTTTGTCATTTTCCGACTTGACGCTGATTGGTCTGAGTGGTCATTGGACAAACTGCCTCCAAACACCGTGACTGTTTTTGAAACCCCTGTAAAAGATAATGCAGAAAGAATTTGTTTATTCATTCGAATGCCCCTTTCCACATAGAATGGGTTTACTTATTAGGCTTAATCATTTTATTCAGACATTACCTACCATAGTTGCCTGTATCTCTTACTCATTCTGGCTGGGGGTCAGTGTTAGGAGATGAGATCAGTCTCAGGTCAGGGGTTATTTCTAAGAAGAGAGACAGGGTATCCATCTCTCTTCAAGATATTATGAACTGAGACAATGAGAAGGAAAGAGCTATCTAAGATTTCTCAAGAAATTATGCTTGAAACAGGCAAAACTATCTGCCAGTATAAGATTTCATGAAAAAAACACGCAATGTCAAGATACATGTAGAATCTTGCAGCAGTCATGAAATGAGAAATATTACACATAGCGAGTTGATGTAAAGGGGAATTCCATTTCTGCTATATTCAATGCTTTAGATGTAAACAAGGACGTTCAGAAGTGAAACAGTTGCAGGGATACTTAATTACTTGGATTTACTGTGGTGGTAATAAGAATCAGGAGTTTAATTTACTATCTAAGACATCCAGTAAACCTACAAATGGTAGCACTTTATCCCAAAACTACCCTAGAACAAAGTCTCCGACATCATATTATTTACGTTCATTTCATGCAATAACTGCCTGTTTTCATTCAAGGTGATTTCACATACCAAGATTTCCCATTTCACTAATTTCATGGGGCCGCCATCTTGAAATCCAGTGCCAGGATGAGGTGGATGAAAGCTTGAAAAATAAACTTGAAAAATAAATATTTCCATTTTAAGATAATGCTATAAATATTATGAATGTGTGTGGATACTCAGGTATTTGGTTAGTCATTTGAGGGGCCAGTATTTTAATTCTGAAATCACTATTCCAGAATTTCATTCATCATGGGAAACCAGAGAAAAATATACTGGCCAGCAGTTTAGTAAAACCTAGATTTTCTGTTTTAACAAACCTTCAAATGTGTTTTAAAAGGTAAGTATTTAAAATCATACTTCATTGCTACGAAACATGAGAGTCATGCTATAGACGAGATGTTAAAGAAATAACTGAGCTGGCGGAAACAGCATGGCTTTATTGCTAACTAAATCAAATGTGCTACTGTAGCTACTTTGAGAAACAGTATAAATATGCTCACTTGTTGGCACATCCTCCACTTAGAAAAAAAGTCTTCATGAGCCCTCAGTTACTCATCCAGTTTGAATAATAAAAAATATATTAAAATGTATCAGCTCTGCTTACAATGTCCTCCATCCATACAGTCTTATTCCTGAATTCTCCCAACATAAACTCTCTTTGGATGTCAAGATGATGGCTCTGTGAAATGAGTGTTCAGACCTCAGGATGTCTTGCCATTTTTTAGTTAGCCATCAGCATTCAGATGAACCCCAACAATGTCAATATCTTGACGACTTCACATGCAATTTTAGTGATACAAAGGTAAGTAGCTTGGTTTTGGAAAATGTTGTTCACCACAGCGTGCAACAGTGGCGATATTTTTCGCATAGGTAAAACCAACTTAGTCCTGGATTTCTTTATTTGACCATATTGCTGACTACAAAATGACACACAGCCTCATAGATCTACAGTTTTGTGCCTCCAGTACCTGCTGTGGCCATTGGACAGGACAGTAACCATGGTGACAGCTGTCCCATTGGTACCCTCCCTCCTCCCTGTGTTCATGTCCTGTAGCATCACACAGCTCTCAGAGATAAGATCCACCCTGCTGATGGTAGTGGTGTGTCCATCCATCAGTCCCACCTCCACTGCTGCAGGAGGCGTGCCTGTGGGGGTTTTTACCCCCCTCCCTCCGCACAGCAGCCTGCCATAAGCAGATCTGAAGTCTCTGTTGAGGGCTGCGTAAAGGAGGGGATTCAGAGCAGAGTTGGCATAGCCTAACCACAACACCACTGAGTAAGCCGTCCTCGGGACATTCTTCTCTGCTTGTATCCCCATAATGGTGAAAAATGTAAAATATGGAAACCAGCAAACAACAAAAGCACCCAGCACTGCTGCTAATGTCACTGTAGCTTTGTGCTCGCGAAGTGTTAACGCTGTCACTCCTGGTAATGAGGCACTGATGGCAGAGTTGGGCCCCCTGTGTGTGGAAACGATGCGCTTGGCCTGCGCACGAGCAATGCGGAACACTCTGTGGTACATCCAGCACATGGCCACCAGGGGGAGGTAAAAAGTGGCAAAAGCATCAATTACCACGTAGGTGGTGTTCAGCTCGAAGCGGCAGTCCCGAGCCGGGTCACCCTCGCCATGGTTCTGAACTGTGTGGTCCACAGTGTTCCAGCCCAAGTGGATGGGCACGAAGGACACTCCCACTGACACCAGCCAAATTGCTGCCAGGGAGGCGCCCACACGCCACGGCAGCAACAAGTTTGGGTAGCGCAGGGGTGCCGTTACTGCAAAGTAGCGATCCACACTAATGGCCAACAGGTTGAGGATGGAGGCCGTGCTCAGCATGACGTCCAGTGAGATGTAGATGTTGCAGAAGTGAGCCCCCAGTGGCCAGTCGCCCGTGACTTCCAGCAGAGTGGAGAAAGGAAGGACAAGGATGCCCAGCAGGAGGTCAGTTACGGCCAGGGACACGATGAAGCAGTTAGTGACGCTGCGCAAGCGCCGGGTGGCGAAGACGGCCAGACACACCAGCACGTTCCCACATACCGTTAGCAAGATGAGGAGAGATAGAGTCATGCCTAACGCTATTTGAGACAACATTCTCACACCCTGTGAGTGTCTGTGTAAGAGAGAGTGTGCTTTTAAGTGTTTAGGCGAGTGGCGTGGCAACTGGTTTACCATGCATGTAGCACGCAGCCTCCCTCATCTCCACACTGTTACACTGAAAACTGATCATGCCTGAAGATCAATTAATGTTCTGCAAAAGAGCAGAGGAATGTCTTGAAGTGTGTCCCACTGTGTGAGGGTTTTTAAATGTTAGAAGTTACATCATTATCAATGGTTATATGCCATGTTGGTGAGAGGTTTTGACAATGTATGGATTCACAGTGTGTTTGAATGTTAAAAACAATCCAAAACGTTTTGTTATGCTGGTAATTGTGAATTCGTATCCAAAGTTTGTTTCTTCATTAATCTGTCCATCCTCTCATCCACCTGTACCATCAGTGGGTTTCATTTTCTTCAGATCTGGTGCCCTCTTCTGGTGACCACCGGTCAATGCATCATGCCTTTCAGCTCCCACCTGCTGATAAAAGAAGGGAAATGCATTTTGGTATAGAGAACCATATCCAATACAGTCTCCTGTGTGGGCAAGGTTTCAGAGAACAGTAAGCGTTTGCTAACGTCCTCACATGTGCTTAGGTAGAAGTTGGCTTCCTTTTGATTACAGCCGTGGTGTGTGTAGACAAAAGGTAAAGACTAAGCGTGGAAATAGTGTAAGACTGATAACATGATAAACGTGAGTGTGTGTGTTTGTGAGGGGAAAGAAGGCGAGTGGTTATGTGATAATGTGTCTGAGGGGTTGCGTCAATGTGGTTTGTTTGCTTTCGCTGTCTCTGATTTAATGGAAGTTTGGCCACAGGACTGGTGTGTTAAAGACTGATAATTCCTGCCCAGTCACTCAGCTACACTCAGACACCCACTAGAGAGGAACTGTGTGACAGAGAGAGAGAGAGAGAGAGAGAATGATATAATGCTCATGAATCCCTTCAGTCACATAGAGGACATCAGGATCAAAGCCCAGGCACAGATAATATCTCATATCTAGCACATTATTTTCACTTTGTTCACTGTTCAAAGCACACATACAGTCTCTCTCTTTCTATACAAACACACACACACCATTGACTCGTTTCCACATTCTTGGAAAGTCATTAATATTCTTAGTGAAATCAGAAAGTATGCATCTCCTACTCTCTCTCTCTCTCTCTCTCGCTCACATACACACACACAAACACATACACACACACACACACACACACACACACACACACACACACACACACACACACACACACATACAGGCTGTCTTAGAAAGACTCTTGGCTGTGGTGTGTACCCAGTAAACCTTCACCATATCTGGCCACCCAGCTTTCCCCTATATGGTGGCTTTCCCACAGCCTGGGCATCAAGGAAAAAGAAGAGATAGATAGAGAGAGAGAGAGAGAGAGAGAGAGAGAGAGTGGTTCTCTGTCCTTGCTCCTCTCTCTCCCTCTCTCTCTTTCGTTCCCACTCACTTTCTGTCTCACACACTCCCATGCACAGAGAGAGAGATTCTGAATGAATAATGGAACAAACTTGTTTATGTGGTTTCAGTTTAATGGCATCTATGAAACTGGACAAAAGTAAAGACGTTTGGACCTTAACACTCACTGGGGATTCTGAGGATTATTGATCACAGTTTTCAAATTCTAAAATGATTTATCAGAAAACCAGCGAGAAAGGATAATTACACATAAGTAAAAGGGGAGTCTCACCTCTATATAATATGAAAAAATCAATGGACATAAATCAGCACAGGGCTGAGAGTGTGCGACTGATGTTGAATATGAGCATTTTAATGTTGATAATCATTTTGTAGTAATAAATATGGTATGAAAATCGTAATGTCATACACATGCTGGATGTGTGTGACATTGCGCTTTTCATATCACCTGATCTCTGTCTCTCTGTCTGTTATTAAAATGAAGTGGTACCACCTTGAACCACATCTGGGGTGTAAGTTTAGTCTTGCACCAGAAGGAGCATAAATATAGTTATGGTTTTAGACCTGTATCGATTTTTTAATGTGCATCACTCCACACAAGCAAGCTGAACTGCTAAAGCTGCGGGTGCTGTGTGATCTGTGGATCTGGTTTATCATTTATTTACAGTCTGACTTCCGCACCGACCGAGTAAACTTCAGCGCCTTCCCTCCAAATCAATACACAAACAGTCATGATCATTAATATGATTCACAGAAGAGAAAGAGATTCTTTGATTCCTCAGTAAAATCGGAGAAATGCTGGTGATGAAGACCAGTCTGCTCTTGCCTGATTGCTTATAAAGGCCATATGCTATATAAATGTACATTCTGTATATACAGACAGGCACTGTTACACGTTTTTCCATGTTATAAAGTAAAATTTGTTTTATTGGATAAGTGGTGTACAAAATCTTTTGACTGGTAGTATTTATATAAATGCCAGCAACCAGTGACCATGTATATCTACACATATATACAGACATATGCACTGTTACATATTCTTTCCATGTTACAAAGGACATTTGTTTTATTTGACATATTTGACTGGTAGTGTATATTTAAATACTCATATATACACTCTACTTGTTACAGTTCAAACAGAACACAAACGAAGGGAATAATGAAAATATACATAGGGGTCAAATAATACCACAACTTGGGCAATTACTAAGGAAATAGTTTTTTCTCTTTCTTTTTTTTTTTTAACAAGATAAATCCTGTTTAAACTAGGCCAATCACATCAGACCGTGATGTCAGTGAAGCCTACGCACCTTTAACTACACTTCGGCCTCGTGAGCGCAGAGCTCATTAACCATTAGTGGTTTGAAAATAAAAAAAAAAAGTTTATCCAATTTAAAGACATCATTAGTTTACTCCTTGTTTACTCCTTACTGTTGTTCAATGAAATCCTGGTGATTACAAACTACTGTTGTGTAGAACTGAACGTGTTTACATTACTCTGAAGTCAGTGTAAAATGTTTGTATTGATGTTTAATGCTGGTTTTAGTATTTGGCACAGGTCTTCATTGAAATAAACGGTATGCAGCGAGGGGAAGTGGCCAGTACACGTGTGAACTCTCACATGTACAATTTTATGAGCCACAATATGTGCTTGAAAGGCCAAAGTAACTAACATTTTATATTTCTTTAATAAGGGGGGAAGTGGCATTTGAAATATAGAGGACAACCTCTAAAATGCTTGAGCAATGGTGCACACTCAGATGTTCTTTCAACTTCAGTGAGCTCACACCAACATGCAGTGTGTGTACACAGTTCTCTGTCACAGCTGGCAATGTTTTTTTAGTGTTCTGGAGTTTTTTGGAGTGTATCTGCCTCTCCTTCTTAACACATTACCACTATTTTCAGCCTCAGTTCCAAAATTGTTGGACTAGCTAATGAACTTCAACTGAAAATAGAAACAATATAATGACGAGATATTTTGAGTTTTAACTGACCATTCAATTATTTCGCTTAATTGTTTTAAAAAATCTTTATTTTGATATAACATGATATAACAATCCATTATAAAACAGGACATGGGCAGTTTGAAACAAATAATGATGTGTCCAGTTAAAATAACAAGGTTATGTGGACGACATGATGTAAAACCAGTGAAGCAATTGTGTTTTGGCATATAAGGAACCTCAAAGAAAGATCAAGGACGAGATGATGCAAGGACTGGGTGAGGCTTAACAGTGTATTAACAGATGCATCAGTGAATAATTTATCGTTTTCAGAACAACATTCCTTGAAGTCAGATTGGTAGTATTTTGAGACTTCCACTCTCTGCAGTGCACAACATCATAAAAGATTCAAAGAAATTGGCAAAATCTTGGTGTGACAGCACCAAACACACTTCTGAATGTACGTGATCTCCAATTCCTCATACGTCACTGTCTTAAAAGCTTTCATCTGCAGTGGATATCATGACAATTTGGGAATATTTTGGTGTAGTTTTCTCAGTAAACACCATTCTGCGTGGCACCCACAGATGAACACTGAGGCTTTACTCTGCAAAGAAGAAGCCATAAATAAACACTGTCCAGAAGTGCTGCTGAAACCTCTGAGCTTGGTCTAATCTGAGCTGGAAAGAAGTGCGTTTTGTCTAAAATTTTAATTAGTTTGTGTTTTTCAGGGCAGAGAGGGAAAGGACCCTCAAAGCTGTTAGAATGAGGTCCAAAAGCCTCCATGGTTTGGAGGTGTGTCAGCGCCCATGACATGGGTAAAGGCGGCGTTTGGCTGACGCTCTTATCCAGAGCGTCTTGTGATCATTAGTTACAAGGACAGTCCCCCTGGAGCAACTGAGGGTTAAGGGTCTTGCTCAAGGACACAGTGGTAGAAAGTGGTGGTTGGAAACGGCGACTTTGTGGTTCACAGGCAAGTGTTTTACCCACTAGGGTACTACCTCCCACTGATGTGGGTAACTTGCACTTCAGTGAGGTCACCATTAATGTAGAAATATATATACAAATTTTGAAGCAACATTTGATTCTATTCAGATGCTGTCTTTTCCAGGGATGACCCTGCATTTTCCAGCAGGACAACATCAGATCACATTCTTGGCTGAGTATGCAGAAAGGGTGGGTGCTAGATTGGCTTGCCTGATGTGTTTTTAGTACTTAACAGTAGCTGTAGTGTAAGTCGTTGCCAGGAAGGCTAATTAAAGGGCCTGTATCCTAAATTTGTGTTGTATTGTTTTCCCTTCCCATGATTTTTGAAATTGAACATGAATTTAAAACTCATTATATGGGCTTCATAATGTAATGTATAAAGAGTTCAGCTTGCCAGGTTTTATGGGATAAAGTACAATTTCAGAAAAGGTAATAAGGTAATAGCCCAGGTGCTCAGATCAGTCATAGATGTAGCCATGTCTGGTTTTTGTTATTACATTACAATGAGTTTGATTACAACAGGCTGAATGTCACTGAAGGAGCAGCAGGTAATTCACTCCAGCATTATTACTGTAAGACCGTAAAAAGTTAGGACATTGCAGATTTGTCTTGGGTTAAACTAACAGATTTCATCGGTAATAAGATAAATTGCAGGAGCCCAAGTAAAACTAATTCAGGGCAACTCTTCGCAGAACGTATAGCAGCAACATCTACTGTTCGGTATCAGTATCAGTGTCCGCTCAGTGAATTGAGCCAGCAAAGTGAAACTAGATCCTGCAGTCAGTAACAGATGTTCGTCGTCTGCAGTACTCAGTGCTGCAGAGGACTGTTTCCTTCCGAGTAATGCGCAACATTTTTGTTTAGGTTGAAGTGGAAAGGATATTCTAAAACAGCTTCAGGGACCACTGGTTCTCAGGAGGCTGGGAGACCACAGGGGCAAGGCAGTCTCACTGAGAGTTTGCATGATGTAACACATAGGCTTTCTTTCAGAGCAGCCAGCCGAAGGTCATGCTTTCTTTGTTTTGGTCATAAATCTGTGTGTTATGGGAATGACTGTAATAGATGACTTCAAAGTGTATGTGAGACTTAAAGGATTCCTTGACTCTCTCACGCTCCCTCAGGTACCACGTGCCCTAATAATCTTTGGCCCCTTGCCTTATTACTGCAGGTATGTCCTCATCACCAATGTACTTGCTGAAAGATTTGTCTTTCATCTCATCCATTTGAGGTATGACATGAAACTGAGGAACAAATCACCCATTTGCACTGACTTTGAGAATGCAATGTTGTTTTTTTTAAGGGGGATGATGAATAGTGCAGTATCTGAAAGTGCTGAAACATGAATGTGAACATCAGGTTCTGGTGGAGGATGTGGTTAATATCTTGTCAGTATATGTAAACAGTCAGTATATATTAACAGTATATATATATATATATATAGGGGCGGACTGGGACTAAACAACGTCCCTGGACTTTCTTCACCAGCTGTGCGCAGAGGTCTGTGTCTCGGCTGTGGTTTGGGGCGGGTGGGGGTTGGATGGTGGGTGGGGTTGGATTGGGTTTGCGCAGACGTCTGCATCTCGGCTGTGGTGCGGGGGGGTGGATGGCTGGAGGTGTGGAGAGGTCTGCATCTAGGCAGAGAAAGACAAGCTGACGGCTGTTCTCAAACAGGTTCTTGAGTTCTCAAGCTTTTGCATACAATCTTTGCCTTTACTGTATTTTAAGGACCCTTGAAGTCCCTCAAGGTTGTACAGTCAAGCAAAGCTGAAGTGTATTTATTTGACCTCTCTGATACCTGTCTGAGCTAATCAGAAAACTAAACTCACTGAATCCAATTATATCCTTTTGAGTTATATTCACATTAGTATGCATTTCAAAGGCTCTCAAGCAAGCACTTTGTCTGAGCGCACAAATCTGATTAAGTGAAAAAATGGGCTTGTAAAACAAACCTAATTTAAACTTCCTTTCTGGTCAGATCATATTTTTGAAGAGCGTTTGATGTCTCCCTCAACATTTCCTTAAGATCTAAACACATGAGATTGATTCTAGTTCATTATTGCAGTGAATATATGCTTTTCAGAAAATAACAACAAGCCGTTAGTCATCAGCAGACAGTCTGATACAACCAGTCCTAGCAGTAGCCAGATGACTCACATAGATAATTTTGAAGGACACTTGACCTGACTGTTTCATAGAGCTCGAGCTAAAAATAAATGCGGCAGCTTTAAGAAGAAAGAAGCAGGACATAGAATAACCTCTGACATGATGAACAGTTATTCACTGCCAAGCTGTTTTGCTTGTCTGGTCCTAGACTATTCATAAATATCATAAGAGAAGACAATCTCCTTGCTGTATATACTTAAAGCCATGTCCTACACTTTCTCTTTCTTTATCCTTCATATATAAATAATTTTTATTGCGCCTTTGATACTGATTTATATTTACATTAATATTTTTATAAATGACCTTTTCTCATTGGTAGACACAACTGTAAGTGAAATGAGGCACAACAGACCTGGTCTGAAGAGTATAGAATTGTTAGATTAAACAGTAAATTTGAAATCATTAGACACTCATTTTGAATGTCTGGATACTTCAGAAGCTCGATCAACTCTCCTACAGACTGTCTGTAGTAACAACATTCCTTATCTCTTGTGAAAAAGAGCTGAAATAAACTCCTGTAGGCTGAATTAATGGCTAAGACATCATCAATATCAAACGTAATATATTGTTGCAGTCCAAAGAAAACCATGTATCTCCATTTTTTTAATGCTACAGCATGATGAATGAATCCTAAGAAATTATTCAAAACTACTAGAAATGAAAATGCTGTTTCCCAGAGTTACCCAGCCAGCACTTTAATGCTGCTACAAAAGAAAAGGACACCTCAAACAAACTATTTTTCTCAGCTGAAAAGACACGTCTGCACAAAGGCAGGTAATTGACGGTATTAGCTAAACCTTACTGCTTGTAAATAAAAACACAAATACCCCCAAAGGTTATTTGAATAGAAAAATGTGACTGTTGTTATTTGTAAAGGATTTCTTTCAATGATTCTGAACTTCCCATACACACAGGAGCGACGTACAATGACTTCACACAGGACTCGGTGCTTTCTTGCAGCTTTCTTTCTTTAAAAGCTGATTGCTCAGTAGATACTCAGCTGCATTTTTTTTGCAAACTTGGTTTTGCTCTTTAGATTTTCTGCTGTCAGTCTGAAATCTGACCTACTTATTGTAGAAATGGCGGGATGCTGACGATTCTGATGCAGCAATCGGGTACCTACTGTGAACCCTTTTTTGCTGTCTTTTGGAACATTGTTGAGGTTAGGCTGTCCATTTAGGACCACAGGGGTATGTTGCTAGGTAACTGCATCTTCTGTAAAAATGTAGTAGTGTGTGCATGTATACATGTGGAATGATAATGAGCTGTGAAGGGTGAGAAGGGTTATACTGCACAACAAGCATACATGCTCTCACATTTGTTTTCTTCTTTATGTATGTACCTCTCTCACTCCTCCGTCCCTCTCTGCCTCGCTCTCACTTATTCTATCGCATTCTAACTCACATGAGCGCCTTTAATTACAACCCAGTGGACTTTGTACATTTTCTCTCCTCAAATACACACTATTATATTTTCCAAAGTTGCTTGAGCACACACACAGTCACACACAAACGCACACACACAAATACACTCAGTAATGACCTATATTTTCCAGTTCCTTTCCAAAAAGTGGTGACCTGAAAGAGGAAGGGAAACAAATTTTCTCACACTCATTTTTATCCCAGTCTTTCTCTCTCTGAGTCTGAATAACAACTTCTTCCTAAAAGCCAGGGGAGCATTTCATGCGTCAAGCTCATTTACAGAGTATGATCATCTACAAATCTAAAATGTACACAACTCACATAAACATATAACCACAGCTGTCTAATAATCCTCAGACACGACATCCATGTTTGCTGAATGTTTCCACTCCGTGTTCCAGGTTTTGATTCTTCATTTGTAAACAAACGGGATTAGGTTGAGAATTTAGCTGTGTTTGTTCCCAGTTTCTTAACCCATAAGGTTTCTGTGCTGGCTCGCATTATACACTCAAGCCTCTAAAAGTGCTTCTTTGATCAGAACAGCAGCAGTTTAGCAATGCCATAGACTTACCTTAGGTGACCTCCATTACTTTGACACATTCGTCCTCTCTCTCCTTCTCAAGCACACACTCTCTCCGCTTTCCTCTCTCTCGCTCACTTAGCTCACACACCTTCTCTCAGCCAATCACACAGCTAACTGGTTTTCTTTCAAGTAGGCGTGCATGGCTATCAGCATGAGAGAGAGAGAGAGAGAGAGAGAGTGTGTGTGTGTGTGTGTGTGTGTGTGTCTGTGTGTGTGTGTGTGTGTGTGTGTGTGTGTCTGTGTCTGTATATGTATCTGTATATGTGTCTGTGTCTGTATATGTATCTGTATATGTGTCTGTGTGTGTGTGCGAGAGAGAAGGAGAGAAATGGTCAGAACAGAACGGCACTCTCTCTTTATCTCACTTCCCCCATCTCTTTCTTCTCTCTCATACTGTCTTGTTCCCTCATCCCCCCTTTGCCCCTTTCTTTCCATTCTCTCTCGTTGTATCTCTGTCCTATTTTTTCTCAATCTTTCTCTCACTGTCATTTATATGGACTTATATGGACTCACTGTGGCTCTCTTTTCCAAAGTTATGACCCTTGTGTTTTATGGTTTCCCTTCTTTCTTTCTCTCTCTCTCTCTCTCATCTTGTTCTGCAGATAAAAGCACTATAATGGGAGGAAGACTGAGAGGCAATCCATTTGGAACAAAAATACAGATTTTCTCTTTCACTCCATGACCATCACCACTGTCATTCTCTCAACGTCACTGTCATTCTCACTGTCAGAGCCTGCACCCAAGGCTTTGTTTACAAGTCCACTCAAAAGTGTCACTGATAGAGTCGTTTGAGAGGTCTTCTGATATATCCGTCAGTATAAAGGCAGTTGATAATTATGTTGTCTGGTTCTGCACATAGTGTACTCGTGGGATCTTTTAATATTAGTCAGTTTTGCAGCTCCCATGCTGATCTGAATTTCCATGTATCTGTTTTTTTTTTGTTACTCCTTTTGCATCCATGTGTTCTTTTGATTTCAAACATTCAGACAGACATGGCTTTTCTTGTTATTTGAACAGAAATTCTACCCGTTGTTCATCGCATTCAAATTGCAATTTATAAATTAAAATCCAGTTACTGTCATTATGAAGTCTGCCTGAAGGCGTCTGTCTGAGAGTGTGACTAAACCGTGGTCCACTTAACAGTTAAAAAAAAGGAAACACTGCATAGTTCCCATGAAGTTTTTTTACATCAGACACACACAGACACACAGACACAGACACAGACACAGACACACACACACACACACACACCCCATTATTTGTTCTTCTTTTAGAAACTGTCCTTTCCAGACTGGTAGTTTCAGGTTTGGTGTTACATGACCATAAAACACATATTCACAGCTCCTCCCACCTTTCTCCTTGCAGTCTTTGCTGAATGTTCTTCTGATATCACTGATTTTTATCACTGTCAAACACCTGCTCACACTCTAGGGTCACTTTGAATGTGCTAGTGGGAACGTGTGTGTTTGTTCAAAAATATATCAGTGCATAGAAAAAATGGAAGATGAAATGTGTTTTATTCATGTGGTCAATCTCACATTAACACAGCGTATTATATCAGCACAATTATCCAGTGCAGATAAGTAAACCAGGTTAGACATAACAAAATTATGTTGATGTCATATGTTTTTTTTTCATGTAGAAAGGGTGTATCCGTGTTTTCAGTGTACTAAAAATGCAATGGTAGCAGAAGTCTACTGTAAAAACTTTGGGCAGTTTATAAGTCATTTGGTAAGACATTAGTCAGGGGTTGTGAGGGAAGATGTTCTAGTCCGCTGCGTCAAGCTAACCGCAGCGCTGTGACAGGCGGTTTCATGTGCTCACTCTGCAAAGAGCCAAGCAAAGTTCACTTGCTCAAACAAAACAGCAGCACATGTTCTGTATTCTGCACTTCTAGCAGCCTCTAGTGGTTCCTTTGTGTGTGGGTGTGTGTTTCTCAGACTGTGAACCTCTCCACAAAACCATTAGCATTTTGACCCTTTTCACTTCCTGATAAAAATAAGATATTAATTACAATATATTCATATTTATTCACAGTGCAAATACTTGAGAAATACATAGAAAATTTTGTGAAAACCAAAATAATATCCCCACTCTAATGGTTTTAGCAGCTAATCCCTAGTTGATTTGTTACTTTTGTACATGAGAAACAGCTGTGCACCCAGGTGAAATCCAAACTGTTAAAAAATGTTTGAGCTTGGTCAAGGAGAACATTTTCTTATGTCTGGATTTCTGTAAGGAAGCCAACTGCTTTTTGCTTGCTGGAGGAAGTAGATATGCTCTGTGTGATGTGTCCAGTTTGATTCTTCATCAATGTCTATCATGTAGTGAACAATTCTGTGCTCTCACTTCTTCATTTAACTAAAATAACTACACTGAGGTTGTATACTGTCTACAGGCAAATGAAATTGTAACTTGACTCAGATGGGCAGAAACAACCTTAATAGTCCTTAAATACACATTTACATTATGTTTATGCATTTGGTAGATGCTCTAATCCAGAAAAAAAATGTACAATGCAGATGAATCATTTTGTTCAGTAACATTTCTGACCTTATGCTAATAGAAACCATTACAGTATGAGGTATAACTCAATAGTACAAAGATATGATACAGTGGTATGATGATTCTGAAAGACTTCTCC
>JBBPCX010000135.1:4581236-4593768 GCA_037974365.1 Hydrocynus forskahlii | reverse complement strand
CCTTTTTTGAGCAAACACAAGGCCTACAATTCAATAACTGACAAACCATTCAGAGACCAAGTGCTGGTTAGCTTTAGTTTAGCTAGCATACATGCAACGTTTCTCATTGCAGAACATCTAGTTTAGATGATAATGAGTCAAATCTGTGAGAGTGAAGTCAAGGCGTTGGAGGGACAGAAATGTGGGACAGAAATTTTCACTGATGTTTGACCCTGTTGCCTATTCGGTCAACTCATTATACACGAGCAGGCTAGGGTTAGGGTTAATTGTGACAGTACAGGCTTGGGTCCATCTAATTGATGCTGAAATCAGCAGAAGTCTAATGTGTCCTGTGGAGCTCTTGGACACAGTCATGCACAGTTATGGTAAAATATTCCTGGCCCTGAATATTCCTTCTTTTTGTAATTGCCACCTAGCAGTCGCTAATTTGTGAGAAATGTTTTTTTTTTCATTTACTAGAGACACATGGAATACAATCATTGACACGGTCATACATAAACCATGGTATCCCTTATTACTGCTGTTCCACCCAACCCTGCTCTGCACTCCTGATGCCTAAAGTTTAGATTTCTGCTTGCAGGCTCTATGTGACTCATTCCATTTAAGAAGACGGTTGTCTATAGAATATAGCCTGTAGACTGTAGAACATATAAAGCTATGCTGTTACATTGCTACTATCTTTTTGTTCAGTACATTTTCTAAAACAAGCTGAAATCATTAGTCAAAAAGAGACTGCCCTTATTCATAGCAAGCTGTTGATGTAGGTAGCATGGATACCTTGCAGTTCCAAGAAGCAGCCCTGAATGTTTGTCGACTACAAGGATAAAATGATCAGCATTTGGTTTTACCCTTTTCTTTTAGCCAAAGCTTTTTATTTGAGGTCCCAACCAATTAATCATGAACAAGACCGTGGTAATGACTTCCACATCTGAGTTAGCATCAGTATGGAATTGCATTGCGAGTCAACAGCAAGAAATCCAGAGCTCAGCCTTGAGGAACACCAATGTAAGACGTAGCTTTCTGTTCTATCGAACTGGCTCTCGAGCTGGCAGATCCTTTTTTCTAGAGACAGATAGTTAGACCTAGGTTCCCTGAGTAGCCTGTTTTTTAAAAATCTTGTATGATATTCGTCAACCAAATTATAAATAGTAGTAGTGATATGATCTTTTGGATGCCTCTGTAGAATCAGAGACTTTGTGATGGAAAGTGTCTGAATACAAATGAGTAGAACTAAAAAGAGGAAGGAAGAGAGAGAGGGAGGGGCACCTCGTTCTCATTCTCGTTCTCTCACACACTCAACAGAAGACAAGACAGGGCCGAGCAACAGTGAGCAAGGAGGAACTCAAGGCACTTAGAGGCAGATTGAGACAAATCATTGTCTTGCTCCACCATGGCTCCGTGGACCAGGACCACCAATGAGAGATACGGAGTTGGTATGTGTTTGTGTGCGTTTATGTTAAAACAATTCAGGTGGATAGTTTGAGCATGTCCTTGCATCATAACGGCTCTTGGAGAAGGGTCTATGGACGATCGCGTTGCTTCCTGCTTCACAGGATGTGGGCAGGTGCTGGTGGCGAGACTGGTTCACAAACCATTGCATTTAAAAAAAGAAAAATGATTATACTGCATTTAAAGGCATTACGTATGAAGGTTCGGACACACTGTGTAATGTGCTATTGTACCCTCTGTAGTACTGGTTTAACATGCATGTTTTCTGTATTCTCCACGCATGTTTTCTGTGGGTGTAGCTGGTCTCTGTTGTGTATTGGCACTGTCAGGACAAAACCTCATATCTCCATTTTTGTTGTTTTGTACTTATTTTGTTTAATTTGGAAACTCCAGTAGCCGCCGTGTGAAAGTTGTATGAACAGTGAACCAGTATAAATAGATGACAGTTGCCGAATAAAATATTTTAGATGAGCTTTCAGAGAATTTTTGTCTTGACCTGTGAAGCTGCATTTTTGTAGATGCAAGGTTTTCTTCTGAGAGAAACGAAATGCTGAGAAAAGCACTTGCAGTGTGGAAAAAGTGAAAGAGTTTTCATTAGTGAGACTGAACTTTGTAGCATTGCTTTAATAGGTGCATATCACCCAAGACACTTTTCTGCCCTGAAAATAAAAATGTCAAAATGGGGATAAGGCTACTTTTAGGAAAAATAAAATGGTGGCTCAGGCAAGTTTGGGCATTGCTGTTTGAGGTTTGGTGTAAGAAGCATTACAGTGTAGCCAGTCTGTTGTGCCCGCCAGGAAGCAAATTAGCTTATAAAAATTGCTATGAACCTCTACGTGTTTTAAATGAACCTTAATGCTTTCACGTAATCATATTTGTCATGTGATCTGATAGATGTTTGTATCTGTATTTATGTGGTCTCACAGAGGAAGTTGACAAGAGGAAGTAGGCCAACGAACTAAGAAGTGTAAAACAGCACTGTGTGTCTGTGTGCATGCGTTGCGGATGCTCTAAGCACACTGTCAGGGTTTTTACTTTTATTTTTACTTTATTTACACATTTACATCAATTATAATGCTGACGCAACCTTACAGAGACACATTCACTGATGATTGGTGCTTTGATTTGTGTTGCCTGTTTAGTTCATTTTAAAAGTAAGTCATGCCACATTAAGGAAGTATGAACGTATTTATATATAGGCTAATGCATTCACTTTACCCACTTTAGCCTTTTGCTTTATTGTTTCTGTTTCCTTTTTTCCTCTGGTTCCCATAGAGCCAGTCTCTCTCTCTTTCTCTCTGTCTCCCTCTCTCACCCACTCAGTCCATAATGCACTGGGTCATGGCAACACACAAGCACATAGCTGACTTTAAACAGGGCTTGATGTTAAATATCCTTTCCATTTCAAACCTATTAAACATGTGTTTCCAGGATTTAAGCCTGTTTATATAGCGCTGGTCACACTGTTTGTAAAACCGGGCACACTGTTTGGATATTAGATTTAATTGGAGATTAGATTATATGTTTGGTATTGTAAACCTTTACACAGCATTAAAAAAAGATGACTGGCAAAATTGTATATATGCTTTTCCAGATGAGATGCAGTAGTGATTTGGACCTTAACAGGCCAGAAGAGATATGCAGAATTCTTACAAGTTTTCTTAAAATAGTCTATACTAGAGTGTTATTAGAAAAATAATTATGTCGGGCCATATTTCTAAGAATTAACAGTAAAAATGTTGATCTGGAATCAGTTTGCATGTTTTACACAGCACTAAAAAGACCAATATTAGATTCAAAAACCTCCTGAAGACTCATCTGTTCAAAGACCATCTCCTCTCCTAATCTTCTTGCACTACTCCTACATAAAGATTTTAGCACGTAGTACTCTACTCTGTTTCTCACACTGTCCTGAAACTTGAGTGTTTCCTCAAATTATAAGTCGCTTGAAATAAAAACGTCTCCCAAATGAATGTAATGTAATGTGATGTAATATTATGATGAGACTTGACCATAGAACCTTGTTCTTACGCTGAGTGAAAAATGGTGTGTGTCACTCTGAAATGTTTCTTCTCTTTAAATATCTCCAGCCCCAAGTTGCATAGGTATTTGCATCATTTTAGAAAAATGAGTCATTGTCTTCCACAAAGGCTTTTATGTGTCCAGAGGATAAGAGGGGCACGTCCCCATTTCTGTGACCTTTTGTGCTTCACACTTTGAGTGCCTGTGCTAGCTGTGGATAATTACTGCTAACGGCTACACTAGGACAGTAAAACGTCTGATACACTTCTAAACACTTCTGGTTGCGGTTTAATACATTTCAGAAGAGATTGTTGGGTTTTATTTCAATGTTAAGGTGAATTCCTGTAGTCGAATCGGCACTAAATCCAGCATTAATAGCTAGTTACTGCTGGTGTAGTCTGGATACACACATTTCAAATTCATAATTCACATACAACTAGCTAATGACTAGCAGCGGTGGACAAACTTGAGTGAAAGTGCAGATGACATATTATTAGAGCCTGCTTCTTCTTTAGCACAAAAGAATTTGCATTTAAACATACTTCAGTATAAAATATTACATTTTGAGTTATTTCACGCATTATAGTCCAATAATGTTGATTCTTATTACCTTTTAAGACCTGTTTGACTTACAATTAGTAAAATGTTTGCTTTTTAAAATTTCAGAATAACTTAGTACTGTCTTTGTTTTCAGCATGTTGCTGAAAACATGAGCAACACAAGTAACTCAACATGTTTCTGACACTGGCAGAAAAGTATTGCGTTGGTTAGTGTTACTATTTCTGAGAAACTTTTCGGTGCCTTTGCAACTTTGGGGTTTACAGTGACAACTGCAGACCATTTAGCCCTTTATTCTTAGTAAACTTCAGACAGGAGTAGACAGAAAGTACGCAATATTTATTTTAATTCTTCAGGCAGCTTAATTTTAGCAGTGTTTCTGTCCTGAAAAGAGGTTAAATGTGAGATTATATATATCTGGGATTAGAATATTCAGGAGTAGACGTTCATGAATCTGCAGTTAACAAACAAAGTTACATATTTTTGTGCAGATGGAGTAATGTTTGTCAAGCTTAACTAGTACTCTCCTCTTATGTTCTCCATTTAGTAAATGGGTAAAAAATCACTACCCCTCCAAACACTTTGACAACTGGCTATACATTATGTAGGTAATGCTTCTAAGCTATGATTTGACTGTTGAGATGGGATTTAGGTCTCCCTCAATTTGAGAGTACATCATATTTAGAAAATCAAAGCTGTATTCAGACTGGCTCTCTTGATAACAGACTATTCACTACACAGCATTTGCTTTATAGTGAACTGACTGGAGAATAATAACATGGTTGTAAGACATATTATGGAGAGTTTGAACAGCACTCTGAAAAGTACCTTACTTCTGTAATAGGAGTTATTTTCAAATACATAGATAGTCTTCTCTTGCTTCAAAGAAACAACACATTCACATAGAAAGTAGTGCAATGAAAAATGGGTCAAAGACTGGAGAAAATGTAGCAAAGCGCATATACTTGCAGAAAAATATTTAAGTACTGTATTTAAGTACATGTACATTGTTAATATCTGCCAGGGATGGTTAGTTAAACCGGTTAATCAGAAAAAAAATTATCATTACAAGATGACAACGATATTTGCTAACTTTCATTCTTGGCTTCTCTGAAGTTTTAAATGTGTCCCGTAAGGACTAATACTAACTCTTAATATGTTTTGTCATATTATGTAATGTTCTGTAGTGCAGCATTGCATCCCTAGCCTTAATGATTTGACAAAACTCACAGTTTGGTGTCCTTTTTGGATATTTTGTCCATCAATATACAAAAGCTTTGTTCCAATGTAAGCTTTTGTCTCTGCGTTAGACTGCAAGGCCTTACAGTGGATAGTGAGGACAGATGAAAAGATCAGGGTCAGAACTGAATCAATATTGTACTTTACACACAAACACACTCTTGAACTGATCTGTTATATTCTCCTAAATACAAACACATATACACACTTAAACTGTTCCACCATAAAGAAAATCACACTCCAACTGACACTCCCCCATGAACAAACACACTGTAAACTGCCTTTATTTATAATTTAGTGTACATTTTAATTCAAATTACTGCTATTTTGCATGCTAATTTATCTGTGTTATTCCTGCCTCATAAATTTTGGCATTTATGCCTATTTAAAATACAGCATCTGTCATAAAACTGTATTCAGTTAAACCAGTACCGTTATGGCTTTTGTTAGTTGCACTGTAAACTGTCTTGTCCTGTACTATTGTACTGTTTGAATGAATACATTAGAGCATGGAAAGAGTTTATTGTTAATTCAACATTTATTTAAAATTTGAGAGGCCAAAAAGATTGGACTGTTTTGCATTGTGCAGCTAAAATGTAGTGTTTATATTTATGGACTATAATTAGTAAGAAAGAGAGCCTGATAAATGAGCCTGACTGGCACTTTTAAATGCTTTTTGTGTCATGTAGTATTTTCATATATTTTTAATGAGCTTAGTTTGTCTTGTGGCAGCATTAAAGTGAGAAACCTTTGAATGGGTCAGTTAATTCCTTTTATATTGTTTGGCTTTGAAAAGTACTAATTACTCAACGAAAACTTTGAATAATTTGTTTGTTCATCAACCTATTAAAATAATGTTTTTTTGCCTTTCTCATTTCTTTGTAGTAAAATGGAACTATACAGCCAAAGATGAGAAGCAGCTTTCTCTAGCTGTTGGTGAAACTGTGCACATAGAGGAGACTTGTGAAGGTAGGACTGGGCATTTGAAGGAGGTGGGGTCATCATATATTAAGTGTGGCTATATGTAGCAATGACTACAGTTTGGTAGTATCATACAATATGATAATGATTAAGTTGGGATTTTGTATGTAAAAATGTGCAGCTTCTACACTGACTTTGTATTTAATCCAGGAATGCTCAGCAGAAGGGCCTATTTTAAATACTGCCTGGTTATTAATGTTTTCTGTCTTAAATCCTACTGTTTAGAGCCCAGAGGCCTTCTGCTCTGAACCCAAAAAGAGGCTAAGCATCATTTAGCTTTGCCAGCTTGTCCTGCTGAGCCACTTTCCTCTAGACATTTTAAGGTTTTTATACTAAATGAGCAGCTTCTGTGAACCAATTTCCGAACAAAGTGGCAGCCTCAGTGTGTCCTAAAAAGGAAAGGAAAGGGATTTTTCAGGATATTTTTTTGTCCTAAAATTCCTAGAAAAGATTTTGAATTAGCCATACGGCAGCCAACAGTGTCATTAAGAGTTCAGGATATTGAAAATTATTTATTATTTTGGTTTTAATGGTGCATTTGTACAAGCACACACTTATTTCTAGCTGTAAAGAGAATGCTGGTGTTGTAATTGCAGGCTGGTTTAAGGGCTACTTGACCCGGAACAAGGATCAGAAAGTAAGTGAAAGTGTTCGTGCTATCCTGTAGCTTTCTTTAATTCTCTCACTCTCTGCTCATATCCTGTGCATGTTCCTCTTCTTGTCACACTTTGGAATTAAAACTCCCATCATGTGGTTTCTGTCCTGCAGGGGGCCTTTCCTGCCAACTTTATAGAGCTGAAGGAGGTGATTGTTGAAAAAAGGGGGTATGTGATTTCCTACACTCATCAAACCTTTAAGTTTCACTCTTTGGATCTTCCAGGTCAGAGTTTTCTCACTTATGTCTCCTGTTTTTTCTTTCTGTCTGTAGGAATGAAGAGGTCGTGACCTCCTCAGAGATGCCACTGGTGAAGGAGGTTACCACCACGTTGAGAGAATGGGGCAGTATCTGGAAACAACTGTTTGTGGTATGATGTGTGTTTTTGCATGTGAATGCAAAAAGGATGGAAAAATTAGTCAATGCATTATGATGCGCTAAAATAAACTGATGAATGGCTCCCGAATTTTATGTCAAACCGGGTTCCTTCCAGACCAATTCCAGTGCCAAATTCAGTCAGTGAAAGCCTCGCTACTTGAATTAAATGAAGCTTCAGCTTTTTGCTGTTGCATTGTTTATTTGTAAAACAAGTTTGCATTAGCTTAAATTACACTGTTAGTTATACAAGTGTATTTTTATGATCACTTATTTTTTTTACTGCTTTTGTAGTTGCTGAAGTATTTAGCAAATATTACATGTCCACATAGCAAGTGGGGTGGTCCTGAAACACAGCTTTGCCTCTGCACCAGCCCTAAATTACTGTGTGTGTTGTCTGCCTTGCTCTTAATGTAGCATAATTTGTGTATCACCCCGTAATAACTATTACTCTCTGTGTGTTACATTGTTGCTTACTCTTAAGATAATTTAGGACAATTTGTTTCTCTGTCATGTATTTTCGTTCATACTAATGGGTGAATATGTTTCTGACTCTGCAGGGTAATAAGAAGGACCGTTTTAAACAGGTGCAGGGTTTGATGTGGGACCTGATGGAGTGGCGCTCTCAGCTGCTCTCCGGCACGTTGCCTGGTGATGAGTTTAAGGAGCTCAAACAGAAAGTCACATCAAAAATTGACTATGGAAACAAGTAATACCCCTCTGGCATTTGTTTGTGTCTGTTTTAAACTAAGGTGATTTACTCTGTATATGGACTGTTTGTATTGGTCTTCATAGATATTAATTCAAATATAATAATAATGCAAATAAACCTGACGATTAACATCTGCAAGTTCTATCTACTGCCTGTTGGATGTGTTTGTGTGTTTACACTGTTTCTGTACATTTTCATGAAAAAAGGTCAGTTTGACTTACCATATAGTTAATTACATACTGTTGTTTGAGAGAATGTCAGATGCACCAAGTGGATCTGCTGGAGCTGTCACTGCTAAACTAAAAATATTCAGCAAACGGAAACTAACCACCTGATGAAAGAGCTGAGGATGACTTAAACAGACTGTGCAGTATCATCAATATATCATTATTAATAATTGTTAGAATGAATATTACAATACGACAATGACAATAGAAATGACCTGGGTGTATATAAAGACATAATGAAGCATAATGGATTGTGAAGTTGTTAGTTGGCGTGTTTACCCACATAAAATCGCAATGTATTGTTTGTTTGTTTATTTATACAATCAGAATGGGGTAATCTGTTTTTTAATGCTTACTGCCCAGATGAATAGCTTCACAAATCAAGACTTACTGTCAGTACTGTCTAGTCAATTAGAGTAAAAGTAAAATCTCTCCTAGACCAGTTGTCTCTTTCTTTGTTAAAGGAGTAAACATAGTAGACTGATTCTGTATTTCACACTTCAGAATGATCTGATACGAGGCTTTCTGTGTAGGTCACTCATGTCTGAGATTTGCCCACTGAAATACACTGTCAGTCAAAAGTTTGAGAAAGTTTTATTTTTAAAATCGAAGACTTCTCATTAAAAAGGTTGCATGTCTGTAAAGGTTGGATAAGATAAAACTGTCTCCCTGTCTCTTCCTCTCTCTGTCTCTGCCTTTCACTGTGTGCAGGATTCTGGAGTTGGATCTGGTAGTGAGAGATGTTGACGGCAATATTTTGGACCCTGATAATGCCAGCGTCATTAGCCTGTTTAGAGCTCATGAGGACGCCACGGCAACTGTCACCGAACGCATCAAAGAAGAGCAGGTCAGTAACGGCAGAACGTTTTCTACCAGCCCGGTTGCTTAATACTGAAAATGTCTTATTAATATGTTCTCCAAGATATATGTTGGAGAAAATATTAATAAAAAAAAAAACATTATAGTTATGTACGGCTACCCTTAATAATTCCAAAAGATTCATGAGCATAAAGACTTTTAGACTTCAGTTATAGCCTAAAATAAATGGCATCAGTGGAGGCCATTCGATTTAACAGTTAAAATATGGAAAATGAGAAAAATACATCAGTTATAGCTGGTTTCGTTGAATTCATCATCATGCCAGGCATCCATGTCACCTCGCCTCAGAGCGCAATAAACTGCACCATTTCTCAGGTGACCACTGAAGCTAAAAGATAAGAGATGCTTGAGAAATCACATGAGCAGGACCACTTCAAAATAATGGATTATAAAAAAAGGTTCAGTGCAAAATGTTAAAGAGATGAATCATGTAAGTGGTGATCGCTATGTGAGTGCCGCAATACATTCTGCCTCTTGTGTCTTCATAAGATCTCACCCGCTGTAAATTAAAACGTGATTTGTTTAGTTCACTGTTGTTATGTTGCCGGTTATGCTAGCATGTTCCTTGAAGGTGACCAATGGAAGAGCTCTTTTAGCTGTCTCTATCTAGATACCACCTAGAAACATTTCCACTGGGTACTTCAAGAATTTAGCCATGATGTTTCCCACCAAAACTTAATAACGAAGTTAGAGTAGCACTGCAAAAATGGCTATACACACATGATTCTTTTGAATTAAAGTTATTGAATAACTTTTTTAGTTTTACATGTCTCTAAAGGACTAGAAGGCCCTCAGGTTTTTTTCTGATTTTCGTTTGACAGCAATGCCATGAGTGTACACTGGAGTGAACTCAGGTTGTTGGTGTGATTTTATTTCTGATGACTGCATCTCACACACTAATCACTGTTTTTCCCCATTATAGTCAAATGTCCAAATGGATCATTCTGGAGTCTCAGCAAGAATCCAGTCCTCACCCACGCACAGCCTCTACGTGTTTGTACGGAATTTCGTCTGTCGCATCGGAGAGGAATCCGAACTTTTCATGTCTCTGTATGACCCCATCAAACAAACGATCATCAGGTGTGTTCTAGAGTAATCTTTCAACAGCAGGTCAATAGAATTCTTTCACTCAGTCCAGTTTCATCATCTAGCACCATCACTATGCTTCTTGCATTCTAGTAAGAATTCCAACATGCGAAATGAAACAGGCAAAATACACCAGCAAAAGAGCTATTGTAAAGGAGTAGTACCATCATTTTTCTAATTCAGTGTTTACAAAAGTAAATAATTCAAGAAAGAACAGGAGAAAAAAGGGAAAAAAATGGTTAAAATAAATTGGTAAAAATTAAACAAAATGTCATAATCCACTGATGTCCAGTCAGACAATACTACTACTACTTCTGTAGCATATAATTTGTTACTGTTGTTGTTTACAGGTTCTCTATAATTGCTCAAAGTATTTTTATAATGAATGTCAACAACAGTGGTTTGATATTTGTTGTTGTGTTATGTAATTTTTGTTCTTTCTTTGTTTTGCAGTGAGAACTATCTGGTAAGATGGGGGGATAAAGGTTTTCCTAAAGACGTCGAAATGCTCAACAACCTGAAAGTGGTCTTTACTGTAAGTCGACACTAGAGGGGCCCATTACCACACTCATTGTATCAGAAAGTTTGTGTGCAATGTCTTATGTAGTAAATAACAGTGAAACTGTCATTTGAGGACAAGATGGCAAGATGTTCATAGAGTGTCATTTTCACTTGCTCTAGGATTTAGGCAACAAGGACTTGAACAGAGAGAAGATTTACCTGATCTGTCAGATTGTGCGCGTTGGGAGAATGGACTTGAAAGACACCAGCACTAAGAAATTTACCAAAGAACTGCGCAGGCCTTTTGGGGTCGCAGGTAGCGTGGTCTTATAGGAAAAGCAGCTCTTTTAAAACATTTTTAGCTATGAAAGGTGTTAGGTGAATAAGGAGCCATCACTGTTGTTTCTTTGCTAGTGATGGACATCAGTGACATCATTAAAGGAAAGATGGAGTGTGATGAAGAAAAGCAGTTTTTCATCCCTGTTCATCCGTAAGTCTTCTCTTCTCTTCTCTTCTCTTCTCTCTTTGATTTTCTTCTCTTCTCTCTTGTCTTCTCTTCTCTCATCTCCTCTCCTCTCCTCCTTTCTCCAATTCTCTTCTCTTCACACGTCTTCTCTTTTCTTTTCTCCTCTCCTCTCTTCTCTCCTTTCCTCTCCTCTCATCTCCTCTCTTCTCCTCTGTTCTTTTCTCTTCCCTTCAGTCCTCTTATCTCTTTTCTTCTCTTCTTCTGTCATCTCCACTCCTTTCTTTTCTCTTCTCTTCTCTTCTCTCCTCTCCTCCTCCTTCTCTTCTCGTCTTCACTCCTCTGTTCTGTTATCTCCTCTCTTCTCCTCCCCTCCTTCTCTTCTTCTTCTCTTGTCTTCACTCCTCTGTTCTATTCTCTCCTCTCTTCTCTTGTCTTCACTCCTCTGTTCTATTCTCTCCTCTCTTCTCTTCTCTCCTCCCCTCTCCTCCTTCTCTTCTCTTTTCTTCTCTCCTCTCCTCCTTCTCTCCTCTTTCTCTTCTCTCCTCCCCTCCTTCTCTTCTTTTCATAAATTTCTTACACTACCATCAAACCTCTGTTTTATCTTTCTCCTTACTAGGGCATGCCACTTTTTAAATTTTAAGCATAACGTTAAGCATAGTTGAGCGAATCAACTGATCTCATTGTCTTTTCCTTTCTCCTCTGTGTGTGTATTGTAGAATATTGGGTGAGAATGAGTTTCTCCACACACTCCTGAACAAGGTGACGGCCTCTAGAGGAGACAGTGGAGGCCAGGGTACGATGAAGTGCTCCTGTTATTTCTCCCTTACTGTGCAGTACAGCTGTGTTATTTCTCTCTGCTTAAAGTTTATTACACCACAGCGTCCAATAAGCCTTCCTGCAGACAGCGAGGGAGCAAGGGCCTGGATTCTAATGATCTACCTTAGAGAGACAGGAGCTAAGGTTTATAGCTTTCATTAACACCAGCAAGTAGAGGGGAGAGAAAGGGAGAGAAAGAAAGAGAGAGATAATGAATGTATGCAACTGGTTGATCCCATTTTCTCCTTTATACATTTATGAGGAGGAGTTGACTTGGCCTTCACATGCTGGGGATCAGAAATGATAGACTGAGCATGTTTCCAAAAAAAAGATGGGTTCTACCATCAAGCAAAACAGACAATTAAACAGTGACATGATCATGAACAAGAAGGAGTTTATCTTCCAAGCTACTAGTCTAATGTGGAGTGGTATAATACTGCTCTATGTACTTACACACATTCAGCATTGCACTTAAAATCCACTTTGTCGTGTGATTAAAGATAATTTCTAATATACATTACAGGCCAGAAGTTTGTCCCCATCCTCAGATTTTTGCCAACACCCCC
>JBBPCX010000135.1:4544591-4570338 GCA_037974365.1 Hydrocynus forskahlii | reverse complement strand
TTGCCTTGCATTGCTGCTGCTGTAATATTTGCTGTAATACATCTAATTTCATTAAAATAGCATCAGTTGTGTCAGGTACAAAACATACCAGTCTCTTGAGATTCTGTCCACATTAATCTTGTGCTTCATGTCAAAGCAGAACATAGTACTGACACTCACTTATTATAGGGTTATAACTGCGGTTATCTGTGAAGAGTTGGTTCAACAAACAGAATGGAGCTCAACAGATCTGAATCCCAGATCTTAATGCGAAATGGCAGACGAGACTCTTTCTAAGTGAAAGACTAGGCCAAAATGTACAGGAACTCTCAAAACTGGTGTAATCCTTTCTTGTCAGGACCAGTGAAGGGAATTCAAGAGAATATCTAACTAAGTATTAAAGAAGAAATTATAAGAGACTATTTTTTGTCTGGTGAACTCATGTATATGTAACAAGGTATCTATTTGTAACAATAAGATTGTTATTCTGACTATAGTAATTATATTAATATATAATAGGACTAATGGCCAAAAATCATCCAAATATGGTGCTTTTGTTTTGATTTCCACAGTCCAGTGTGCATTTAATCAGGCATGTAAGAATCAGAGACAGAGAAAACTCTTCCGATGACTAGCCCACAACACGACTAAAGCTTGGCTTAATTGAAGGAGAAAGAGAATAGAAGAGATGGGCGAGCGAGGAACAGAGACAAATGACATTAGAAATAGGGGAGCGATAGAGTGGAAGAACAGAAAAGGGAAGACATGATGGGAAGATGCTGAGGTGGATAGGAAAGAGAACAAGAGAAAGGAGTTTTAAGAGAGACAGGGTGGTAAGGAGAGAGAGAGAGAGAGAGAGAGAGAAAGAGAGAGAGAGAGAGAGAGAGAGAGAGAGAGAGAGAAAATGAAAGATGGGGGAATAAGGAAGAGTGAAACTGTGTCTTTGGTGCAATGTCCTAAATCAGACCGCTTTGACTGAAGTGCAAGTCAACCTGATTTCCTCAGTGCAGTGGAGTGATAACATTACACTGCTTTAAACCCTACATAGCAGCACAGCAAGAGATTTAACTACTGCCTGTGTGAGCAGTGTGTGTGTGTGTGTGTTATGTATGTATATGAGTGTGTGTGTATGTGCATGCATTTTACCGTGTCTCTTATTTTATTTATTTTATTTTCTGTTTTCTTAATGTATATATTTGTTGTTCTTGTGCTATATCTTACTTGTGTTGTTTTGCTACTTTACAAAAATTTGGATTTATTATAACAACAACAACAACAATAATAATAATAATAATAATAATAATTATTATTATTAGTAGTAGTATTATTATTATTAGTAGTATTATTGTTGTTGTTGTTGTTATTGTTATTATTTTTATTTGTACATGTCTAAGCTTTAGTTTGCCTTCAGTACTGTTTTAACTATGTCTTTGTATTAAGTTAATTTTCTTGCTACATTTTTATGATTACAGATTTATTTTTACTCTGCTTTACTGTCAGTCCTTTGTGTTGCGTAATGCATGGCTGCATTGTAAATGAAAGTCAGCATCAATTAATTAATGTACATTAATGCGTGTGTGTGTGTGTGTGTATGTGTGTGTTTAATATTTAGCCATGCAAAACCCAGCATTATATTGCAATGTGACACTTAATGTAACTGTCTACGTTATACATATTATCATAATTTATCATTTTTTAAATTTACATTTCCTTCCCTCTCTTTCTGTGTCTCCTGCTAGGCTGTATGAAGGAAAGGAGCAGTCAGAGTTTGAGGACTCTCTGAAGGGCTTGTTTGAGTCCATCAACAACCTGATGAAGAGCGATTACACCACCACTCTGTTGCAGCAGGTGCGTGTGTAGATGTGTGTGAAAGAGAGTGTGATTGAAATAGAGAGTGAGTAAAAGAATGCCCATGTCTTCATATGTACCTCTCTTTTCTTGGTGGACTGCTTCAGTTTTAATAATTGACGCACCTGTGCTTAGCCAATTGTATCATCTCATCATAGCTCATTCTGGATCAACTCCTTTGCTCACTGCGTAATTAGCCTGCTCAGTCTAAGAGAAGTGAAATCTTCACCAGCTTGTGATTCCAGTGTGCTTAAAGCACCTGGCTTTGACAGTTACCTCATCTACTGTGAAAGGCAGCTTCAGCTTAATACAGACCTGAATAAAGACTGTGTGTGTGTGTGTGTGTGTGTGTGTTTATCTTTGCATGTGTGCAGGTGGCAGCTCTAAAGTACCTGCCCGCTGTGCTGCAGGATATTGAGACTGTTTTTGATGCAAAGCTGCTCAGGTGAGTCTGACACACTTATAAAAATGGAAAAAGAGAAGTCACACTTACATTCAATCTATACAACACTAGAGCCCAACAGATATATCAACTGGTTAATAAGATTAACCAATATTGTAACAAGAATGAGGCTGGATGTTCGTGGACCTAATCAGGAATCCAGATTTATCAAATGTATCAAACACTGGGAGGAGGACAGGGGTAGGACAAAGGTCTAAAACTCCCTTACCGCTGATGGTATCACTGTAACCATTCTCAACTTACCTACTGGCTTGTTGATTTAAAAACATTGTGAGCACCTTAAAATGTGACTACATTATTTATAGATGATGTCAGTTATTGTTACTAATAACAATCGTGATAAAGAATTCTTCCACCACAAAATTAAGTTCATTTAATAGAATATTATTGTTTCCAAGCAGCCATGGGCTACTGAAAAGGCATGAAATCCCATCATTGTATATTTCAGTCATTTCATTAACTTTTTTTACTTTGTTATATAATATAGCAATGTTTAATGCAACAACCCTGCTCACCAAATTACCACTGCAATGACAATGCTGTTTTCCATTAGTGTCTGCTGTTCCTTTTCCCACACTGGTGCTGAATCTCATATGTGTCCTTACCTAATTTTGCCCTACTTAGGAATTAAATATTGGCTCCCCTACACAAACATTACATAAAGTGTCTAAGAGCCAGTTGGGATTCAGCAGTGTATATGCAATTCAATACTGGACAAATGAGGCACAGTTTGTGTGCCTAGTTTCATAACTTAAAAACAAGTGCACTATATTAGGAGCATGGAGCCATTAGAGATTAAATCTGACTTTAATGCTACCTCATTACTTAGCTTTGCGCTGTTTTGTAGTGGAGTTGAATCACGTATTTTTATTCAAAGGCTGCAGTATTAATAGCTTCTTTACCAGCTGATCAGTCTAGTTTAGTTTAAACGAATAAGCATAACACTGTTCCATTCATAGAACAGTGTTTATAAGTGTATTGACACAATAGTAGAGAATAGTGTTATTGCGAGGCAGTCATTGGAGTGTGTATAACATGGCTCAGATACTGCTTAGAATCAAAATTTGTAGTATAACAAAGCCGAAACACAAAGCTAGAAGACTCAAAAAGAACCTTAATAAAACCAGACAACAAGACAAAGGACTAGTGAAGCTAGAGACGTATCAGCGTTGCTGGGTTTCAAAATATCAGGAGAATAATGGGGTGGAAAAAAATGTGATCCAATCTTGCATCAAATGTTTTAATGATATGTATTTCTTACTGAAGGCTGTTAGAGTAGTTGAGCATTAGAATCCACTTTTAGATGCTCATTTTAAGAGATACAATAAAAAAAGTGGATATATCTGATGTGTTGTGGAATTGGTCTGTGGTAAAAACGTGTCAGGGGACAAAAAGTGCTATTGGTTTATTTCTGAGTGAAACCGTAAACACTACCTAAACAAGCCAAGAAGTAGACACAGAGTCTAGAAATGACTGGGGAACTCTGATGGGGAAGATGTGACCAGGGAGTTTGTCTCTTAAGCTTACTAGACATTAAATAATATTTGAACGTGGTGATTTTTTTTCTTTTTTCTTTTTGATAAAACTGCAGCTTCTCTTGTGTCTTTCTTTAAGAGGGTTGGAGCATGTCTTATCTGAGCCATCATCTCGGTTACCATCCTAGGCGAATGCAGTATGAATGCTAATTTGTAAGGTGATGAGAGGTTGAAGTCTACATTACACAGAGAAAATTGCTTCTTTTGTGACTTTATTCAAACTTGTTTAAAAATGACATGAGCAGCATCACAATTTTTTGCAAGAAACTTTTATTTGGGAATTAAATGCAAGTTTAATAAAAGAGTAAACAACAAAATGGGTATAATGTCAAATGTGTCATTATAGAAATGAATACGAAATCCCGGAATGCAAGCAGAGCACATTAACAGCAAAGTCACAACAATTGAGTGTGTTTAAATGAGCCAAGGGCCGTCGAGGATGTTTTTTCTAAGCTTACACAAACCCTCCGCCGTTACTCTGCCCGGTAAATGGATGTGGTTGAGCAAACCAATGAAAGAATGAGCTGACAGTGGTAGGTTCTATGAAATTTTAATGGCGTGTTTAAAAAAGTGCACAGGTACTGATTCCACCAGATTTACGCTGTTGAAATTGTCACCTATATTGTGTTTTCAAGGACTTCCTTGTGTCTTGCCATTTAGACTAGTGCTGATACACTTGATTTATTGGTTTGTACACTGTATACAATTCTCAGTTCAACATGTATGGCTGCCTTTTTGTCCTTCTGTTGACTGTCATATCAGTGATGGAACATCATTGTGATCTATTCTTAACAAAGCACTTGGACCAGAGTGGTCACTGGCCTTGTATTGATAAAAGAACTCTAAGGTTTGTTCTTGGAGGAGGTGCTCACAATTTCCTTGGAGACGTAGTGCAGTGTCCAAGGGACTTCACTGTGATCCTCCTAAAGTTCCATATGATAATTAACATTAAACTCTTAGTTTTAGATGAAAAATTCAGACATTAGTTGTGGTTAATGTGCCAGTTTTTGTTATAACAGTTAAAAATCTAAGGTATTATGTTTGTCATAACCGTAGTACCGGTAAGCAACAAACAATGCTGAATGGTTGAGAAAATGTTTCAGTGATCCCTTATCACCCACTGTGAAGTCATTAAAGTCTGATGTAACTACTTTGTTATAGAAGAAACAAATGCTCGGGTGGCATATGAAAAGAATAGCTGTTCCCATGTAGTTATAATTAAGATTAGCATGGACACCAGCCCACTTGCCAGACGTCTGTCTCCTTTCATACCGCCTGCGGCAGTGCCACTTTGGTCAGCTGTATCAAATTATGCTGTGGTCTCATCTGTTACTGACAGCGTGAAAGACTTGTTATGTTTTTAATGGTTGTGGATATAAATCTAATTGTATGGGTCAAGATAAAGAAACTGAGAATTATATGTATACTTAAAACGTATACTTAAAACGTGTATATGGTAGCACCCACCAGGGTGTAGGATCTATTTGGCAACAGTCGGTTCTTGAAGTTGATATACCGCAAGCAGGGAAAATGGGCAAGCATGAGGTTCTGAGCAACTTGAGCAGTTTGGCTCTCTGAGCAAATATCTTACTTTTAGGGTAATACAATAAAGACAGATATACAACAGAAAATGAGATAGACAGTTCCCTTTATTTTGCCAAAAAAGGTAGCAAAACAGCAAAAGACACCCAGACAGTCTGTGGAACCCAGACACTCTTGGGCTGCTGGGGCACTATCTTTATACAGCTCCTGGGTTCACACCCCTATGGTCATAAAATCATTCGTCCAATCCACAGGTAGGGCTACATTAGTACCATCAATAGCCCATAAGTAAATATGGTAAAGGACATGGTGACACAACAATATATGTCTTTTAAGGCAACCCACATCTTCAGTACTCGTCTTACAGGGCACGTCTGTTTAAAGCTATATCTTGAAAGTAAACATCATACCATATTTAGCATATACACAGTCATGTCATCTACTATATACGATGCGCGTGACTACACACATGGTCCTCAAGGTGTACAAGGACAAGAGAGTAGAAAATCTGCCATAGGACCCTGTCTTGTGAACAGCTGGGTCTGTGTGAACCTTCATGGAAACAGTATTCCCTAATGCCACACTGCCATGACAAACTGCAAAAAATGTTCAGGAGCATGACAAAGATGACAAAAAGTGTTTGAGGGACACGAGAAAGATTCAAGGTGTTGGCGGGGTCTCAAATCGAGCCTCTATGGCAGGGGTGTCGAACTCCAGTCCTGGAGGGCCGTGGTCCAGCATGTTTTGGTGATTTCCCTGCTCAGAAACACCTGATTCACCTCGCCAGTTAATTGTCAGGTTTAGTGGATGCGTTTGAGGAGGAGAACCATAAAGCTGAGCTGGACACCAGCCCTCCAGGACCGGAGTTTTACACCCCTGCTCTACGGGATGTGCCGGACAAACCAGTCCATTTCATGGAGGTCCCACCTTACAACTTACAGAATGTAAAGTATCTGTTGCTAATGTCTTCATGCCAGATTCCACAGCACACCTTCAAAGGTCTTATGAAGTCCATGCCTTGATGGGTCAGAGGTGTTTTGGTGGCACAAAAGGGACTTATACATTATTAGGCAAGAAGTTTTAATGTTATGGCTGATTGGTGTGTTAAATGAGGGTCATCAAACACTTTTGTTGGTTCCCCGAAGTCATGCTGTGGCATTATATGTATAATATATCTTGAGAGCCAGTGAGGTAGCAATTAACGACAGAGAAAGAATGAAAAGTTGTTTGGCCCCCGGCACTGAACAACACACGCATACAAACATACCTACCTTTTCTACACACACACACACACACACACACACAGAGTAAAACTTTGTAGAAGTGTCCTGATATTACTTGCCCTGCGTACACATACTTACTCTAATAAGGCAATGTTATTTTAATTAGAGTTCTAGCCTAATTAAAGGTGTGTTAACCCAGCAATATGTCAGATTCCAGGATGGGGCCTGCCTGCTAATGTGCTGGCATTTTGTTAGCTGCCATTGCTCTGTTTTTTTAACAAGCCAGCCTCTGTCTCAGACTCTACAGCAGCTGGAGTTCAGCAGATGGCCGTTGTCCTGTGGTGGAACTCACACACAAGCCTTCCTCCACACAGCAGTTTAACACTATCAGATTTCAATCCTGCCAATTAAACAATTCAGTGCTTTCCATTATTGTTGACACTTTTGATTACGGGCAAATGGGAGGTTATCAAAAATCTACTTGTTGTTTACCGGTTCGATCTTAAGCTCTTTATTTACACTCGTGCAGCACAGTGACAGACGTGATCACAGCATCCGTTTTCAGCTGGCTGCATTTAGGTGTCTAGGGCTTTCCATGTGAAATCCAACAGAAAATGAATATTGCTAAGTCAACATCATGTAATGCACACTTTTTGAAAGGCCAACGTATGTCTAACATTGCATATCATTAGAGTAAGTTGCCAAAATGTCAGTAAGGCTAAACTTAGATTTGGCAGATTTAGATTTGGAAAGTTGAGCAGAGGTCCTTGGCAGTCAGCATTAGTGATTTAGTATATTACTAGTTTAGTTTTGGATTTTGGCACAGTAGTTCCATGTCGCACAGCAATGTTTAAAAGCAAAATGGAAGTTTCATACACTGTGCAGCAGACATGAACCACACAAACATCCTGAATGAGTACATGCATTGTTCAGCTACACCTTTTTTCTGGACTGCATCCTCCTAACAGAGAACTTGCAGTGAGTATTGCCACTTCATAACTTCTAGAGGGTGCACTTGAGAAAGTCCTAAATGAATGGGTTTATATGTGATATTCAGGATTTCAGTGAGTGCCAGTGAGCTGCTTACCTTACCTTCCAGTCAACACTCAGTAGGCCGAATGCTACTGCCCAGAACAAAAACACATTTTAGTTTTCTATTACTATTAATAGCAAAACACATTTACTCTGAAATTTACTTACTTACAGTATGAACCCAAGATATTTCACCAGTAGACCAGACAAAACATGAAACATGTTTTGAGTTCATAATGCCCACAATTAAATAAAAGTCCAAGTAAATTGAAGAAAATTTGCATTTTTTTATTTGCATTTTCCATACCTTCCCAACCTCTTCTTGTATATTATAGTGAACATATATTTTTGGACTTTGTAATGTATGTTCAGGACTTTACTTATCACTGAACTAAACTTCGGCTGATGAAGTTCATTCAACAGTGTTCTTTTATGCTGAGCCCATGGAGACACAGTATGAAGTCAGGCACCAGCCACTGATCAATATGTTGCACTCTACAGAACACAGCTCACAGTGCTTGTTTAGTTCTTGTAAAGACCATGTTTTACAAAGCTGAGGAATTAAACTGGGCCAGAGTACAGGTTCAGTTTATGTGAGCAGCAAGCAGAGCTATAATTTGATGAAAATGTAAATCTAATACAGTGTACATCAAAAGCCATTTAATTAATTGATGTGATAAACTGAGAAACTGCACTGACACACATAAACACATCCACGTCCTCCTTTATTGTTATTTATTTTTTATTAAATGGTGTCTGCTACTCCTCCAGTTTTGCCATTTTTTATGATTCAGCACATTTTCAGTCCTTTTTTAAGCAGATTGTTTTTTTTGCTGTAATGTTATGAGTGAGGTCATTCCAAAAAATATATCACTCATGTTGATAATCTAGTTTCCATAACTAGATAAAAAAATATAAATTAAAATAATGTAACATTTATATAGCACCTTTCACAGTCCCAGGGGATGCTTTTCATGGTTAGGGGTAGGAAAAGAAAAAGAAAAAAGGAAAAAGAGCATTTTGAGGACACCAGGGAGAAACCCAGAAGAGAGTTTATCAATATGGCAACTGGATGTTGACTGTGGGTGAACATGCCTTTAGTAAAGGAGTGAGGTGAGGTCAAGCTAACAGGAAGAAGAAGTAGATTTGATGATGAGTTCAGAGACAGAAAGGGAGTCAACAAACCTGCAACAGTGTTTTTATAAAGAGAACCCAGATCAAACTGGTACTACTGATGGAACAAAATCTAACATACTGTATATTAAGCCTACTTTGTTGTAGTAGTATTTATATTGTTGGCTAAATTGTGTATCTTATTTTTCTTCACTTTGTGTAGAAAGAGAAATTTACAGGTTTTTTTTCAATTGCCTCAAATAATAATTTTTCAGAAGCTTCTTTTGTTTTGGAACCATGAAGCTAATGCGGCTAACAAACCATATATGCTTTTATTGTACCAGTGAGCAATGTGCACCCTAAATCACACACTCTTATGTAAGTAGCAGTTGATATGGGGTTTCTAACACTGATATCTATAGTGTTAAAGTCTGTATAAAACAATAAATCATCATACAGTAGACAGCAGTAGCCAGCATTTTTTTATGCATTAGTTTTCTGTATAATTGGATGAATTGGCATAGCTGTCTTCTCAGTGTTGGTGCACACTTGTATAAACAAGCTAAACACATAGCTAGAGGCTAAGTGGCTGTTGCTAACTGGCCATTACTGTATGCATTTAAGTGGCATGCATGTACCCAGCTAGACAAAAGGCATGCTTGTATCTAGCAAGCTAGATGAACATACTTGACATAGATGAAGCTACTGGTTCTAACCACATTTCCATGATGTCAATGTCGAGTTCTCATAACACATCAACTGAACCATATTGCACTTGCGACTGCTGGCACCCCACCTCCTCAACCTCAGATGCCTTGGCTTGTAGCACTCACGCTATTAAGATTTTAACTGCTTTGCTAAGTTGTGACCACCATCCTCTTTCTCTCTCTTTAGTAAGTTGCTTTTTGATTTCTACACCTGTATTCCTCCGGAGAAACTGCAGAAGCAGAAAGTGGCATCCATGACTGAGATAGTCAGCAGCCGCCTCTTCCAGAAAAAGGGTGAGTGCACGCATCCATCCATCCATCTAATCAACATTCATCAGCACCTTCTCTGCTCTGACTCCTCCTCATTTTCTCCTCTACCTTTTCTTGCACCCTCATCTTGTCTGACCCCATTATCCCTCCCTTTTCCCCAGAACCTTTCTTTCCATCTTCCCTTTCCTCATTATCTTGCTTCCCCTGTGTCATCATGCTCTGTTCAATTTTCCTTTTTTTCTTGCCATCTTTCTTTCATCATCCTTTCGTTGTGTTATCGCACTTACTATCCTCACTGGCACTGCACCATTATGCCTCAGTAAATGATGTCCTTTGGCCAGGTCCTGTCCAATAGCCTGTTAAGTAGATGCTAATAGCTGATGAATGGAGTGTGTTTGTGGGTTTCAGTAAAGAATGTGATGACTCTGTTCATGAAGCATTGGTTAGGGATTCATTCATAATGGTCTCAGTAGGCTCATATTCAAGGGCTTTGTTTCTCTGTGTGTGTCTCTGTGCATATTTGCTCCTTACGCCACGATTGACACAAACTGGAGACCCAAGAAGAGAAAAATCTGCTCGGGAGCTTCTTGCTCAGCAGAAAAAATTAATAGGCCACGATACTTTAAGAAGCTCTTTAATGATGCTAAGCAGATTAAAGAGACATTTACCAGCCGGGAGAGATCAAGAGTTTCAGGCACAAATTGTGACTAAACATTTATAGTACTGTGCAAATGTTTAGACACTTCTGACTTAATGTGTTTCTCATAATCTTAAAAATATTTTGAATCAAGGCTTACTCTCTTTGCATGATGCCATAGAACAACCATTTTGGTCCCCATTTTTGGACCTTTAAATGTCTGGTTCTTCACACTGTTTTTGTAAATAAGCTATTTGAGTATGATGTAACTATCCATTTTTACTAGTCGACTAGTTATGCATAGTCAACTACTTGACTTATCATCATTACTGTAGTAAGAAAATAAAAACAACAACAAGTGTTCTAGGCACCAGAGAAAAGTATTTTGCAGGTAGTTCACTAATTGGGGCTCTCTGGAGTTCAGATGTCCACTGCAGGAGAGTTTTTGTTGTATTTCAGCCTCAGGCACCTGAGCTACCTGACTGTCTGATATGAACTGCTCTCTAATGTTACCACAGTGCTCAGAGTCTCACCTCTCTTGCAAAATTTAAACTGGCTCTGGCTATAAACGCTTGTCTAATGGGAAAACGATTGACTGTCTGGCTAAATGTTAGTAGCAAGCAGATGTTTTGTAAAAAGTCAACTTGTGTCACATCAAGAATTCTATAGTTGGTCATTTTATGTGTTAGTCAAATTGCCCTGTCCTAACAGATATATGTATAGCTGATGCAGAGTAAACTTTAACTAAACTGGCACTTTATTTAAAGTAAACCAAAGTGGAATCAGAATCAGTAAAACTTTACTGATCCTAGTGGAAACTGCCACTGAATTAAACTCAGAAAAGCAATCACAGGGGTTAAGCAGCTGTTATGCGGCAGCAGTCTGGTGGGTGGTCTCTTCCCCATAAGCAAAACAGTAGGAGGAGGCCCCATCAGAGTATTATGAGTGTTTATAGTCAAATGAAACTTGGAGAGATAGATGTGTTTACACTGGGATGTCATCTGGAATCAGACATGCTTCTTAAACGATCATATTTAAATGCTTGTTAAAATGAAATGTTATAAACGTTTGTGTAGTTGTTATAGCTTATGGTGCCTTTGGTGTGGGAATTGATAAGTCATTCTCAAAAGTGTGCTGTCAGTGATATAAGCCTGTATCATTTCTTTGACACACATTCTGAAAGAAAAACTAGAGAAAACACTTAACTATGTTTGGCGGTGTGATTGTCAGCCATGGTTTCTTTGTAATAAACAGGTTTTTATCCACTGAAAAGCCCACACCTGTGGTGTCGAGTCAGGGTTTGTTTTTGGTTTGTGTTGCCGTGGTTTGGAGTGTGGGTTTAATAAGCTGTTTTTCAGCTGTTCTCCCTCTTTCTGTGGTCTCTTTCTCTTGCTCTGTGATTTCCTGCTTTTTGATCATTTTCTGTTCTTTGTGTTCCACCACTCTACCTGTCGATTTCATTTGCCTCCATTTGTTTCCCAATTTTTAGCTCTTTTCTTCTTTTTTCTCTCTTTTCTTGTACATCTTAGCCCCCGCACTCTCTACTCTGCATTCCTCACTGTCATTTTCTTCTTCTCTGCTTCTCCCCCATCCTCTTATTCCGTCACTCTCTGTAATGACTTCAGCTTATCTCCATTTTACTCCCTCCCGTGGCTTTCTCTTCTTTTTTTCCTTCTATCTCTGTCAAATCCTCCCATCTTGCTTCACTCTTTTTACTATTCCTACATCCCCACCACTATAATATTGATCGACAAATGATTGATTTTCTCGTGGTGATGCATGTGTGTATATAGTACTGTCTATTGTCATCAGTTCGAATCCTACCTTCAGCACACCACCACTGGGTTCCTGAGCAAGACCCTTAACCCCAGGTTGCTCCAGGGAGACTGTCCCCTGTAGTTAGAGAATGGAAGCCGCTTTAGATAACAGCGTAAATGTAAATACCCTGTGCATAAATCACTACTGGATAATGCTATTTGTATTTACTCTTTTTGGTATATTTGATATATTTAGTTAAATGAATGTTAAAAAAAACACTCATGGCTCAGGTAAACGGTTTACAAAAGGTAATTGTTTTTAATATACTACTTTTGCAGGTGCCAAAGACTTTTGCTCTGTACTGTAAGAGAAATAACTGGCCTGCATATCACAGAAGTTGTAACTTATTCATTTTGTCACAAGTTCAAGTTCAAGTGTATTTATATAGCACATTATCATACACAAAAGGTCATTCAATGTGCTTTACAGAAATGGACAATAAAATAAGAGTATATAAAAATACAGTAGAATAAAATAAAACAAGATAATGAGAAGGATAAAAGACCTAAAAGAATACATAGAAGAAAATTAAAAGTGCAGTAAAAGTGCAAATATTTAAAAGAAGGCAGAGAAGAATAGTGCTGTTTTTAGCGGCTTTTTAAAGCTGCCTACAGTTGGTGCAGATCTGATAGTAATGGGCACCTTGTTCCAGCAGCGAGCTGCGTAATGACTAAATGCCATAATAGGCTTGTGAGGTTGTGTGCAAGGAGCACTGTGTGGCTTAGTACAATTGCGAAGGTCCTGATGAGACAAGGGCCTCATTTTTGAGTGTGCTTTTTTGGAGAGACATTGCATTCACAAAATATTGTGGAATTCATATGCATCTGCTGTGCACATGAACAGGTTTTTAGCATACACAAACATTAAGGCCTGCAAATACTGACTGAGAAGCTGCTCCTAACCTTTACCTTCAAATATTACTCACTATATACCTTTCTCCAGCCCATTTCAGCTTGGCAGATATTGCAGTAACACCACAGAGAACCCTGCAAAATCAATATGCTTCATTTCTGATCAATACCTTGAAGACTAACTACTCGCTGTAGATGTCTTGGTCACACTTGAACAGCCTATACATCACTTCATCTTAAAATGATAAAGTGGATAACACCTACCATGTTAATTTATAGGCTGTGGTCACTGTAGCCTATTAATGGTATTCGGCACTACGGCTGGGCTATATTGTCTTATTATTTTTAACAACTTTGTGTCAAAAATCGCCTGGCCTGAGGAAAGTCTACAAAATGGCATTATCAGATTATCTGGTTTAAAAAGACACGTTTATAGAGATACAGAAGACCGGTGACATATTAAAGGACCATATTTAAGGAAAATACAAATACCAAGACATATATGATTCACTTTCTGCCTCTTAAAGCAGCAGAGGGCATGTTTTCTGACATTTCCACGTTCCATCTTAATGGCCACTGAGAGAGATGCAATCTGTCAGGGTTTGTTGAAGCTGTTGTCAGTCGGCTTAAGCTAATGTCTGGTACTGTTTTCCTCAGAATGAATCTAGTTAGTCTTTTAGGAGTAATCCAGTGATTTCCAATATAAACTCTGAACAACTTTTGTGCAGTAGTTTCCCTGGTTTGAAAAAGAAAACAAGACACTTTGACAGAATGCACATAGAAGTCAATGAGCAGGTGCATACCAACTAAGAAATGCTGGAATTTTAACCCAATCCTCAACAATTTATTTGTGCTCCAGTCCACCCACTAGCTAGGTCTACCTCAATTACACAATGCTACCAACACTGGAAGGGTGATGGATATCACATGATTACATTAAGATGTGCGAAGCCAACCTCCACATATGTTCATACCACCATTATGCAACATCCATGGACAGCTCCGGGAAAATGGAGAATGCACGCTGCATTATGGCCACTAACAGTCACGTTTACCAGTACCACTCAATAGGAGGGCCATCTGCTACCTCCTGATGACAGGGCCAACATTTGGATGGCTGCACAATATACTATGGTCAAATGTTTTAAAACATTTTGACGAAAAAGTGTTCACAAATGAGCTTATGTACACCAATCAGCCAAGACATGAAAACCACTGTCAGATGAAATGAATAGCTTTGATTACCTCATTACAGTGGCACCTGTCAGGGCATTGGATATATTAGGCAGTAAGTGAACAATCAGTTCCTGAAGATGTGTTGGAAGCAGGGAAAAATGGGCAAGGGTAAGGTTCTGAACAGCTTTGACAAGAGTCAAATTGTGATGGCTAGACTGGGTCAGAGGTTGTTGATTGCTCCCATTTTCAGTAGGACTGAAACATTTAACAAGGTGTAAACTATCATCCTGATAATTATTTATTGTCCTGTTTGGGCTAAGAGAAGTGAGGGCGGGTGGCAGCTAAGTGGAATAATGGCCTCAGCATGTATTTGTTTTGACAGCTTAGTGCTCCCTGTGTTAATTAAAACAGAATTTGCTTATTAAGGTTGTTTTCTCTTGTGCCACTCTGTCTGCACTACTTGTGTGAACATGAGCTTTATTTTAGAATGGACCAGCCTTCGGAATGTGACAGTATACGAGGCATTTGAACAACTTTATTACTATAAAATTAGTTTTTTTGTTACTGTTTATAGATGGTAGCCACAGTATGTAAGTGACTAAATAATGCAGTCTGGATTTTTGAACATGAATTTGTTCTTTCTTAACATTTCCTAAAGAGAAGTTGTGTGCTTATTAGCTGGTGGCCTGGTGGTTATGGAGCTGTTCTTGCAATCCCAGGACTGCTTGTGGTACCACTGAGGTACCCTCATTTAAGGTACTGTCCCCATGCACTGCTCCCGGGGTTCTGTGTTCCTGGCTGCCCGCTGCTTCACTTGGTGAATGGATTAAATACAGAGGAAGAATTTCATGCTGCTCACGCTGTGTGCTGTTGTGTGTTCATGTATGACATGACAAATGGTCACTTTATTTTATATGTTTATCTTGGTTAAAAAAGACTTGGTTAAAAAATCATGGTACTGAACATTGATATTTTTCAGAGCATCGTATCAAACTTGAAAATGTAAGTACTGAATTTGTTTAAGGAAGGACCGTTAGTGAACTGGTGACAGAGACATGGGCTCCCAAGGCCCATTAATTCAGGTGGGGATCGAAGGCTAGCCCGCCTGGTCCAATCTCGCAGAAGAGCTTCTGAAGCACAGATTACTAAAGAAGTTAATGCTGCTCAGTGGGGCCCATGCTGACCCCTGTCCACTGCCAAACGCATCGGAACTGGACCAAAACAGCAATGGAAAAAGTGGCTTGGTCTCATTATTAAATTTTCTTTTATGCGATGTAGACAGCTGGCTGTGTATGCACTGCTTACTTAGGAACGAGATGGCACCAGAATGTGCCATGGGAGGAAGACAGTCTGGTGGAGGCAGTGTGATGCTCTGGGCAGTGTTCTGCTGGGAAAACTTGGATTCTGGCATTCATGTACAAGTTCCCACCTACCTAAACATTATTGTGTACCGAGTACATCCCTTCATGGTGAAGGCATTTACCAATAGTGGCCTCTTTCAGCGCAATCCAGAATTATTCAGGAACAGTTTAAGGAACATTACAAAGCACACCTTCAGCGGTCTTGTGGAGTCCATGCTGCAAAGAGTCTGAGCTTGTTTCGATTTCACGAGGGGAACCCACACAATACCAGATGGTTTAAATGTTATGGCTGATCAATATACAGATGGATCAGGTGGTTCTTCTCCAAGAACACCTCCCTCCTGAGGGTGAAATGGGCAGAAGTTTCTAATATTCTACAGTGTTCTTTCATGTATGAGGTTCTGATACATTTATCTCGTACTAAATGATACGTGCCCTGAAATACCCCCAGCACACACCATTTGGGGCTCAAGCATTGCATGTTATATATTTATAATTCAGGGTCGTTGCCTTCTGGTGTTTGGCCTGAGGCCATTTTAACATGCCAGTGTTTGAGACCCTTGCTCATTGTTCCCTGTGCAGCAATCTGTTTGCTCATTTATTTATTCACACACTCGTTTATTTATTTTTGAATTACCACCACCCCTGCAAGCAGCATTGACAGGCATTTTAATTTAAATTTGCTCTGCGTTTTGGTCTGTTTTGCTGTTTGTTGTCTGTAAGATGAGCCAGACAGGCGAGGGCCATTTATATCATGTAATAGCACAGTCGTCCTATCAGCACCAACCGATACACATTTAATCCCTCATGAGCCCGACCAGAGGGGCTTGGGGGGTGGTTGTGGGCCGAGGGACGTGATAATTGAGTTTGAATGAATGTTGGAGTGGGGGAAACAAATAGATATGAATGGCCAAATTCGATGGAGGTCATTGATAAGCAGGCTGTAGAAAATTGATCTTTGTATTGTCTCTAACTTGCGACTGCTGTCAAAACATTACTTCCTTACCAAGTGATGGATGTAAATAAACCAGTGTTGTTTGACTTTTTTTTAACAGATAATCTGTTTAAATTAGTGATACATTGAAATTAAATGGAAATTCAAGACTAGCAATGAGACATAAACCAAAACTGAATTGTCAAAAACAAAAAAACAAAAAAAAACAATCAAAAAGCATTAAAACACTCTGAATAAAACTGACTTATGCTTAAAATGCAGAACATGTAAGAAACCCCACATATAAAGACATTTGTCATAATTCTGTTATCATCAAAGTCCTCACACTATGAGATCTATGAAACACCACATACTTTCAGATCGCTCATAAACAAGAGTCCCGGCAAGGGGGTCAGAGTCTCAGAACCTTGCAGGAGTTTCTCTAGAACTGCTGCATTGCTGGAATTCTTGCAAACTAAGGTGACTTTGTATCACAGAAAACAAGATAGATGGTAGCAAGGTAATTGCTGATTTGGTAGTGTATGGTGTTTGCAAAGAAAAAGCCAAGCAGAAAACAATATAGAGACATTTATGTCATTGCTGCAAATCAATGAGGTTATTGTTCTTCTTTGCAGTCCATCTAGCTCTTGATTTAACCTGCGCTTAGAACTTCCTCCATACAGATGGACGCAAACATTGTGTGTCACCAGAGAACCAGAGACCAGAGAACAGGAAAAAAGTTTGGATGATAAACAATCCATAACAAAGGATAATCTGGAGAGACAATTGTGTAGGATCATCCAGATAACGGGGCACCTTTTGCAATTGTCGACAGGGGAAAATGAGCTTCAGATTCACCCTGGGTCTCCTTAAATAATTGTAAAATATAAGATACAGTATGAAAATACTTTTCTTTTTGCTTCTGCATATCAAGTTTGTTTTTCATGTTATCAAGTGAAATCCATCCTCTACTGGACATGTTCTCGGTGCTAGTACACTGTTTGAGCAATAATAGAAAATTGTTTCAAGATCACTGTTTTTTGTTTTTATTGCTAATAAGGCTATTTGTTAATTCATAGAAATTTGGACATCTTATTTAAACCAGATAATCTGATAATGCCATTTTGTAGACTTTCCTCAGGCCAAGTGATTTTTGACGCAAAGCTGTTACAAAGAATAAGTCAATATAGCCCAGCCGTAGTGCCGAATACCATTAATAGGCTACAGTGACCACAGCCTATAAATTAACTTTGGTTTTTATTTCAGGCATAAGTTTTGGACATTTTTTCCTTTTTGCTTCAGTAGGATAGTTTTACATTGGCTGATATTTCCGAGCAACCCTTCTATAAATATGATATTAATGCACAGATGCCATACCATGCCACCATATCACGATACAATGTGCATTTATGTCCAGTCATGCATGTGCTGGTAAAAAAAAAGCATCAGAAATGGTAATAGGATGGGATCATGAGCATGAATACATTCCTGCCTCCCATCATCCTAACACATACATAGTCACCACTACACAGACATCCCCCCCAACCCCCCGACCCCCCAAACACACACACACACAGACTCACAGATGCATTTGACAGACTGTTATCTGATTTAATTTCCACTTGGAATGAAATTGGATTCATGAATATAATATGGGGCCAATTAGCTCAAATTATTCCACTGTCACACACTACTATCTGAAAGACTGAAATCATTAAAGCATTAAAAAGAAATTACACACTTGTTTTATTGAGCTCAGAGAGCGTTTTTGTGGTTTTAATGTCAGGACACAATGCGTGGATCAGTTTTACTGTATATTCCTCACAGCTTGGCATTAAAAACATTTTTAATAATAACTGCACTCAAATGTGTTCAGAATTAGTGAATAGATTTATGTTACATGCAGATGTGAAAGTCAGTGTGTTTTTTTAAAGGGCCCAAATTTTCTTTGAGTTTAATGCAGGAAGTAAACATTGTTAAAGTGTTAAAACTGACTGCTTACTGTGAAGTTACTGGCAGTGTTTCAGCTTTTAAAATGAGGCACGAAACAGGGTAGACATTTGAAATGGGGGGAACCTCTATAAATTTTAGAGGCACGGTAACAAAAACCTGTTTAATCAAAGGTGATAAAAAGAGGATGTAAATGGCCAAGTAATGGTCATTACAATTTAATTGTCATTCATTATAGTACATAAAACCATATGTCATAAGTTGTTTGTAGAATATGGGCCCTTTCATTTTAGTTAGATGTACTGTGGTACTTGGCACCAGAGTTATTATAGTTTAGAAACTGTAATTAGTTTCCGGGTATTATGAGGAAAATGTTGATTTATAGATTTTGAACAGGCAAGGATGAAAGAATGCATGACACCAAATTTAACTTACGAAATTGTTATGTGTCATAGATGAAATTAGCAGCTGGTGCTAAATCAAGACTGTTGTTTGTGGAGGTCTTGATGTGGAGTGGACTGACTGAGCTTACGCTCGCTGTCTGCTGCTCCCTGCTCGACTCCTTTCCTCTGCTTCTCTGTGAGAGCTACTAAGGTGGACTTTCAAGGGTGGAATTTCTCCCTTTTAGTTGTATCCCACAAGTGTGCCCATCACTTCATCATGACACATTTGCTTTTGTCTGCTATGGAGTCACATTCGAAATACAGCAAACCGCTTATTGCGGGGGTTACGTTCCAAGAGCACCCGAATACGGTGGAACACCGCATTGTTGTGATGTGGTAAAAAAAATATCTAAAAATGCGTATTTTTATAGTATAAACCATAAATATGACCCCAAATATGCTCCCAAGACACTGTCATTTCATTTAAACTCATTTCCCTGGAAGAAAATGTAAAGGTAAACCTGTATTTGTACTGTACAGTTTACACTCACCTCCCGCAGTGTACTCAACAGAAATCAGACACAACAGAAATCAAGAGAGAAAATGAAACCATTACAACCAAGTTAATTTAGTTTATGCTTTAAAAAACAAACTGTTTTCCTTATATATACATATATATAGAATATAATATGTATATATTATACGTGTATTATGTATTATATTTAATGATATAATACTGCTAGTTTTAGTTTTAGATTTAGTTTTTAGTAACTATAATAAGCTGCTTGGCACTCATGTTGGTTATATGTGGGTCTGCTTGTTGCGTCTAGTTTTGTTGTGTTTTATGTAGTCTCAAAAAAGTCAATCCAAACCTTCCAGCTTGCTGGTCCCTGAGACATTTAACAGCACATGTTGAGGTCTGCAGAATAACATTTATGTTTGTTTTCTTCTGACAGTGTAAAAGCACAGTGAAAGTTTTTGAAGAGAGAAAGTAACTTTGCTTTCAGGTGAAAATGGCCTCCACTTGTTCTTAACGTTTATTAGTAGGAAAAAAATCTGAATATATTGCGTTCAAGTTTAAAATGCAAAAGAAAAAGATGGAGTCAGACGTTTGGTAAGGTTAGAACTCAACACTTGACTCAACTGTTAAAGCAGTAATACAGGAATAATAACATGTATTTTATGTATATTATGCAAAAGTATTTACTTTTCAGCCTGGTTTTTGGAAAGTCGGTGCCTGTGTATCTGTGGGTCTGTGTGTGTTTGTATAGGTGTGTGTGTGTGTGTGTGTGTGTGTGTGTGTGTGTGTTGAATGGAGTATTCCCTGTGCTGAATAGAGACCAAATCTCCCCGGTGATGTAGAGCGACCCAGATGATGAATGTAACCCTGGGGGGCGGCAGGCAGATGTTAATGAGAAACAGTAAAATAAAACCTACATTACATAACCTCACTAATACCTAACACACACACACACACACACACTTGCACACACACACAAACATAGACTCTTACTCACCCTACCTCTTCCTGACACATTAAAATGATGACTAGAATCTCACACACACACACATACACACAAACACACATGGATGCCTCTCATCGGACTAATTCAAATGCAGTAAAAGTGAATTAAAGTTTCTATCCCCAGTCCCTAATGGGGCTGTTGTTATGGTTACTGTTGCTGAGGGCTGGTCTGACTGTGTTCATCCTGCTGGGCTAAAAGCATTGAAAACCACGCAGGGCATTTTCACTTTTCTGTCTTTTTTTTTTTTTTGTGCTCAGTCTGGCACCATCTGTCTATTAGTCTGTGACTGCTCGTTTTTATCTCTGCTTTTGGCTGCAAATGGTAAAAGCTGCGTCTTTGTGCGTGCATCTCTTTGTGATGTGGAGCATTCACTGTGTTCACAGAACGAGAGAGAAAAAGCTCACTGACTGGGAGTTCTGCCATCGCTGATATGGTTGTAAAGGTTATGAGGGAAAACCATAGTTGTTTCAGAACAGTTGTCCCTTTTTGCCCCGTATGCTTCATCTCTTTCTCACACACACGTGCATGTGTACATAACCTACCCTGTGTCTACGCTCACTGTCCATTTTATCAGCTACACTGATCCTGTAGTTCACTTATAGTCCATCTGTTTCTCTGCATCACTTTTTAACCTCCTTTTACCCTGTCTGTTAGTGGTAAGAACCCTCACCAGACCACCAGTGAGCAGGCATTATTTGGATGGTGGATCATTCTCAACACAGCCATAACACTGACACATTAGCGGAATGTTGGTGGTGGAGATGGTAGTAAAATGTATGTTTGTGTACAGAGTGAATCACACACAGAAGTGGTGTGTCCACTAACTGACGCATTACTGCTCCTGTCGACTGATCCCTAATCACTAGGCCACCAGCTGCTGCTGTTGTTCTGTTGCTCTTGTGTTTATTCTATTTTTTTTTTTGCGCTCACTTTTTAGTCCTGTCCTGTCCGCACGTGTATAATCTTGTAGTGCTCTGTTTTGTTCTTTGTGTGGCACCATAGCACTAGAGGAATTCTAGTTTCATTACACTGTGTGCTGCGTAAATGGTTGAAATGACAGACATCTACTTGACTAGACTTGACTTGACACATTCAACGTGTTGGTCCACCTTGCAGATATAATGTTTTTGATGATGGATTTATGTTAGTCATCCTTCTTTCATCAATGGTCGGTTTCTGAGCACAGGACACTCTTGGCCAGGTATTTTTAGTTGATGGTTAAAAACTGTTGCACTGCTGTGCGCAATCCACTCTGCAGAACATGCACACTCGCACACTACTGCCATGTCAGTTTCATCATAATCCGCCATCCAAATACAAATTGCTCGTTCTTGGTCCTGTGGAGGTTCCTATAAGAGATGAATGGACATTAAAAATGATGCAGAGAAACAGATGTGCCTGCATGGTAAGCAGGGGTATTAATGTTAGTTCTATTTATTCTAATATTATGAGGTACACACACACACACACACACACACACACAGTATCCTTCTTCCACTCTTTTCTTCATGGTGACATGTGGTTGTGGAGGGTTGTGATTTAGCCTGAATGGGTAATTGAAATGCCGTCCTATTACCATGTGAACTCTGAAATGAGGCCTGAGATGAAAAATGAACGTGCAATTTTTCAGAGGCGAGGAAGGGTTGACTGATGAGTTCCATGGCAACAGTTACCCCTCCCTCATCTCATCAGAGCCAGGATTCCTATATACCTATATCTCTGACATAAGAGAACAAAGCAGTGCTTAGAATACAATGGAATCTTCCTACAGTGAACCCTAAACAGGACACACACACACAAACACACACACACACACACACACACACACACACACACACACACACAGACATTCACACAGATAGTCACTGTCTTGACTTTGTAGCATTGTAGAAATAAGGACATTTTTGTATAACAATGTTTGATTGTAAGCAGTTTTGGGCCATTTCTGTAAACCCATTCACCCATGGAGTGGTCAAATATTTTACATGGTAGGTGTCATGGAAAAATGGTATGGAAAATATTGCTATTACAGTTGTGATATTTTAGTGTTGCTGTGTTGTTTCAATGTATTGCTGCTAGTAGGCAGCACTCTGCCTCAGTGGACTTATTATATAGTATAAGCATATAGTATAACCGTGTTAAAAGTTAAAAAGTGAGCACTGCAGGCAGTCCTGAGGTTCAGAATAAAAAAAGTGACCACAGTTAACCCAAACCTCATCTACTCATAGACTGCAGCTTTGCTTTTCACAGGAGCTAAATCACAGCTGTAGGAATTATGGACATGCTTACACACACACACAGGCACACACACAGACACACACACACACACACACACACACACACACAGACGGTGCTATAGCTTCGGGCAGATCAGGTACAGGTCACACTGCTGTAATGTGGCCTTGAAAAAGTGCTTGGTGGCTAATTTTCACCCGCATGTTTTTTTGCTGCAGTGCTGAAAGGTGCTCTCTATATAAAGAGGCATCAGTGACCCTTGCAGCCTCCTTAGATAATAGTGTCAGACAAATTCTCTCTCTCCCTCCCTCCCTCACCCCCTCCCATCCTTCCCTCCTTCCCCACCCATCTATCTGTCTGTCTCTCTCTTTCTCTCTCTCAGGGATTTGCCCTTTTCAAGCTGTCCCCTCGACAAGCTGACTCCCCATTCATAGCATTCTTTTGTAGACTAAGATACTGTCAGCAGACTAATTGCATTTATTTACCCTTTATTTATTCATGTATTTACACATTTGTTGATTTTTACGGCTTAATTATAGTTTGTTTGCTCTGCCCATTGGACAGATTCATTTTGGTAATTTTGCAAATGTATATTTAGACCATGTGCTCAAAGAATCTTTGTATTACACAAATTCAAATCACTCCCTTCATAACCTCTCTGGGAAGTCACTGTTTTCCTCATGTTATCTATGTTAGAAATAGTGTGTAGGATATATAGACAACGCAGCCAGTGTTCTTAACGTTGATTACATCGGCTTTAAGCATCTTCCTCATCCCATTTTCTTTTAGGCTGAGAGTTCAGGGTAGGTTCTATATTTCAGTGTTTTTTGATGCTGCCTTTTGATGAAAAAAATTAGGCTTTTGGTAAAACACAAAAATCCTTGAGGACAAACTGATTTATTTTAGTTAATTTACAGAATTAATTGCATTATATACATTTGCTTTGCGGTCCTTTCATGCAGTCTTGTCACTTGTAGCTGAGTCCTAAGTGAATGCGAAGGTACTCGGTTATATTTTGCAGTTTAAAGCTGTGGCAGCCTCCTGTCCTGCTGCTGACAGTGTGAGTAATCATGGGGCAGGGCAGCCGCGGACAGGGAGCGCACCACCGCTGTTACACTGAACAGATGTTGTGGCAAGTGGTAAAAGGCTCCATACCAAGATCAGACAGGCTTCTAGTTCAGCTTCTTGGCAGGACACTAAGAGCTGTGGACATGGTCCTCTGCTGTTCCTCCCTAAGTACTGCCTTTGTGTCCTTGAGGAAAGTAATTAACCCTGCGTGGCTTCAGGAGCGCTGTAAAATGTCACTTGCGTTCGCCCTACCTTTACTTCAACCATGACAGCCTTTTAAAAGAGCAACAACTGAAAAGATTTGTGTAACCAAGCAAAAGAAAAGGTTTGTGTTAGGTTTTGACTAAAGGACAAAACCTTGGGCACACTTTACTTTTAAATTTTCTCACCACTGATTTTACAGTTAAGTAAGAAAGCATACCATACAAAGATTGTGCTAGCATTATGTATGTATTTTCAACAGTCAGGTTCATATTCAAATTCATAAAGTCTCTTCCACTGGCATGAAGGATCAGTTTTGCCTAAACAGCTTTGTCTATAACTACTGTTCAAAGGTCTTAATCTAGGAAGTTTGAGAGTTGACATCCCAACAAGGGAATAAAAAATGTGGGTATGGCATTATCCTTAGAATAGCACTGTCACAAATATTTGCACAGTCCAACACGAGGTGAAGTAAGGAAAAAGTACAAGAAATAGTAAAGCAGTCAGGAAAATAAATAAGTATATATATATTTTATACATTTTTGAAAGCTAGATCTATAATTTTTCAATGGACAGAATAGGCAGTGGAACAGTTTGCCTAATGATTTTGGTGTCTTGCTGTAACCTCTTTCCAGGGTGGTTGCATTGAATTTACTGCCCCCCTCACTTTGTTTGGTGGAACTTGATTTGTTTTTCACTGCGTGAAGACTTTAAAGGTTTTCTTAACTGTATAAAATGCAATATAGCTGCTAATGAAATAACGAGAATGGGCTGAGCAGGTTCTGCCTTTGGTAGTGTTTACAGTTTGTTGTGGCATGCACATTGCTTTGATGTGGAAATCAAACTGAACTCTTCGATTAGTATTTAAAATGATGAGTGCTGTTGTAAAGGGTCATTTATTTATTGCACTTTATGTGTATTTTAAAGCCACTTGATGTGAGTTTCCATTCTCGTCCTTAAATGCCACCTTCTTAGGCAGAGGAGAGCATCGTGCCATGTTGCTAAACAGCTGCCAAGAGACAGCTCCAGCACTTCAACTTTTCAACCAAATTTGACCAATCCAAAGTGTTTAGACCAAATCTGATTTGTATGGTAAAACTGTAGTCGCATTTGCTTGCCTATACAATTTTTTCCCCCATAGTAACAATGTAGATTTCAGACTACCTGCAAATGTGGCCTGAATCCAGTTGCTCAAAGCTTTTTGCTCTTCTGACTGCAGAAAATCTGTTTAAATGAACTGAACAGTAGAACTTTATTAAGTAAACATATCTAAATGTATCTAAAATTTTAGAAGCATCAAAACAGTAACCGGAAAATGATGTGTGGTATTTGTGGGGCAGCTGGCAGCCTAATGGTTAGGGTGTTTGCCCTGTGTTTAGGAAGTCGTGGGTTTGATTCCCAAGAATCTGAGGTACCCTTGAGCAAGGTCCCATCCCCACACGCTGCTCCCCGGGCGCTGTGTTCCTGGCTGCCCGCTGCTTCACTGGGTGAATGGGTTAAACACAGAGGAAGAATGTTGTGCTGTTCACACTGTTTGCTGTGGTGTATTCACGTATGACAGAATTTTCACTTCACTTAATGTGTTAATGCCTTATTTGATAACGCCTCATTAATACATCTTATTAAATACTTTACAGAGAGCAAGATATGATCATGATCATTCTGTCAGAAAAATGACAAAATCTAAAGTTCGGGTGCAGAAAAGTGTCTTTAAATATTTCTTAAATAATGAAGTTGTATCTGTTGACTTAAGAGGAAATCTGTTCCATATATTGTTTAGAATGTGCGTGAAGTATAACTGAATATCACATATTGTTTAGACAAACTAGTTTCAGAAATGTGTGTGTGTGTGTGTGTGTGTGTGTGTGTGTGTGTGTGTGTGTGTGTGTGTGTGT
>JBBPCX010000135.1:4533918-4544491 GCA_037974365.1 Hydrocynus forskahlii | reverse complement strand
ACACACACACACACACATACACACACACACACACACACACACACACACACACACAAACACACACACACACACACACATACACATAGAATGTTTGTGAGAACATTACACTGACTTGTGTAACATTGTTTCTCAGTGGTACTACACTTTCACCTATATCTAATCCTAACCTTAACTTCAGTAACCGAAAGGCAATCTTTCAATCTTATAATGTTGATTTTTGTGGTGAAAACAGCACTATGGCCCTACTTCTACAGATTTTACATTTTCCAATCACTGTGCAGACCTTTTTCCTCAAAAAGAAATAAAAACACACTCTAGCAGAGAAGGAGCGCAGCTAGAATACAGTTCAGGAAGTTTTGCTTTAGAGAGGCAGCAAAAAGAACGACAGTACATAGATGGATGGAAGCGTGGATGGATTAACGGAAGTTAGTCATTGATATAGTGAAATTACAGAAACAGTGTAGCATAGAAAAAGAAAAAAAACAACACAATAGAACTCAAATCAAAGGTCAGATCTTAAACTCTGTGTATGCGTCCCTAGAAATGAAAAGGTATCCTGAGGTATCCCTGATCATACAACTAAACCATGTGTAATGTTTATTTGCACTGCAGCAATTTTTACCTGAGTGGATTTTTTTATGTTGTTAAGTAGATCCTTGCTGAGAAATGTGATGTTATTTCCAGACTGCCGTGATATCCTGTTGCCCATGATGCTTAAGGAGCTGAGTGGAGCGTTAGCTGATGTTGGGGACGGGCCTCAGGATGAAAGGCGGAACAGTGTGGAGCTCCTCAACAAGATACTGGAGGTGCTCAGCCGCAAGGACGTGGTAAGATCTGGTCTGAAGCCTTCTTAACAGCTCACAGAATGTCTAGAGCTTTTCCTTTAATTTGAGATGAGGTGAATTCAGTTTAGTCTATTTACATGTTCTCCTCATGGCGGCGTGGGTTTCCTCCGGGATCTCTGGTTTCTCCCACAGTCCAAAGACATGCGCGTCAGGTGAACTGGGGATTCTAAATTGACCCTAGGTGAGAGTGTGTGAGTGAATGGTGTGTGTGCGCATGGTGCCCCGCCCCGGGGTGAGTCCCTGCCTCACACCACAGACCCCAGGATTGGCTCCGGGTACCTGTGACCCCAGGAAGGATTGAACAGTTACAGAAAATGCATGAATGAATGAAGATCTGTTTCCTTCAGTTCAGCTCCCTTCCATTCAGTTAATTTTTACCCCAATTCAGTTCAGCTCATTTATGTTTCTTGCTGTTCACTTAGTTTGATTCAGATCAGTACAGATCAGTTTTTTATTCCGTTCAGTTTCATTCTATTACGTTCTCTTTAATTCAGTTCACTTCAGTTCTGTTCAGTTTGATTAAATTCAGTTTCTTTTTGTTCGGTTATATAAGGTCCTTTCTGTCCAGTTACATTCAGTTTAGTTCTGCTCAGATCAATTTAGTCCAGATGTAATTAGTTTCATCAGTTTGATTCAGTTATCAGCATCTGTACCCCCAGTAGACAGATCAGTCACAGACCATGTGACTAAGGATCTGTATTACTTGTTAAAGATAATTATAAAGTTAATCTCACTGACTTGTTGACATATTTCAGGTGTGTGAAGGTGCTGAAGTAATGCCATCAATAAATGAAAACTTTACTTTTCCACTTTCAAATGACTGATAATCCTTTAATTGTTTGCCTTTAATTATTGCCTTTCTTTTGAAAGGTAACCCATAACCCATGATGTAACCCTTAGTAATCAGTATTTAATGCTGATGAAAATACACCTAGTGAATCACACACACACACACACACATACACACATACACATATATACATCCGCTACAAACCTGAAAGTGCCTTTAATTGCCAAAATGTGTGAGGAGCTCATGCTTTGAAGTCCAAGCAATTTTTCAGTCTCACTTTATTTACTTTGATGATTCTAATGAAGCCGGAGAGAGAGAGAGAGAGAGAGAGAGAGAGAGAGAGAGAGAGAGAGAGAGAGAGAGAGAGAGAGAGAGAGAGAGAGAGAATATGAGTGTAAAAGTGGGGTGAAATGAGACTGTGGGGATGGTGAAGAGATTACTGATGGTTTGTTTAGGGAGTGCAGTGAACAAGATGAACATATGTAGTGGAGAGATGCTAGTGAACAGGGGAGAGAGAGAGAGATACAATGAGAGCCTATGGTGTTCTAATTTAATCACCACCCTGTAACATTTTGCAACCCGTAGGAGAGCCTTAAAGTATTTGATGCAGATAGTGTTGTTCTGTGTGTGTGTGTGTGTGTGTGTGTATGTGTGTTTGTATGTGTTTGTACAGCAATAGAATAGCACACAGTTTTATCACTACTTGGCCAACGGCTCTTAAATCCTATTTGTGTTTCTGTGGACAAAAGCGGCCGTTCACACGGATTACAGCTCACCAAGAGAAACAGCGAGACATACACAGAAAGAGAGAGCAAGAGATAAGGAGACATGAGCAGAGATAACCATGGAGAGGGGTTTATTGGAGAGAAGGGTACCGCCTAGCAAACAGAGCCACCACGGCAAATTGGTTGCTAAACTTAAAGAACAAATATTACTGAATAATTGAATTTTCATGCCTTTTTAAAATAAGAGTTTGGTGTGGCATGTAAACTACAAAGCATTCCATTTAATTTCAGAACTTTCTATTCACTCACCTACTGCACACTGTCTGTGGATGGAAAGGGGTGCTTTCTACCAGCCAAACAAGGTGTGAAAATGTGTAAAAAACCTCTTAAACCTTGGCCCACCAAAAATCAGAATCAGAAAACTTTACTAATCCTGGAGAAAATTGCTTTTGCTACAACTGCACATATAAACAGAGACACAAAAACAATAACAATAAGAAGTATTGTATGAGATCATTTTTTACTAACCGTTGGACCCCTCTGTGCATAATTTGGCGCATTTTTCCATTGTGATGTAAAAACCAAATTAACCAAATAACAAAGATGTACAATCATGAAATTAACCTAGGGTTGAGAACGCCCTAAGATGCAGAAAAGTGTGTTTTCAATTCACAACCATAGGCATAATGTTACTGACCATTTGTTCTACAGTGTTTTAGCCCCACCTATTCATGCTGAAGTCACAAAGAATGTTGTTACTGCTGACAGTCTGTAGCAGAGATACTAGCATTGACAATTAAAGGTGTAATTATTAGCTGTCAGGAAGCAAATGCATCATGCAGCCTCCTAAAAAATCCATACATCCAAAAGGAGTGGTTGAAGCTGATTTTTTTCCCGACATCTCTGAGGATTTCAGTATGATATTTACTGTGTGTTCTGTGCAATGTAGCACAAACATGAATGTACTTCATACGTGATTCTTATAAATAATAACCTTTTTCTTTTGAGCCAAATTTAATAGTGGTCATCTACTTGGATTAGGTTTAAGATTGTTATAGACTCACAACATGAAAATGTGAAATAATTTCCACACTGGAGATATATAAAATTGAAATGACCCATTTTTGGGGGGAATTTTCCAAGGATGTTCACACCATGAAAAAATGTGTGCAAAAAGATATCCTTCCTCACAGGCAAAGATATTCCTCACAGACAGCGACATCGAGCAGACTGCTTTTCATTTTGGATAAACGAAGGGAGATGTGAGATTTTGGCTTTCGGGAACTTTCACACGCAGCTCTGATACACCAGACTGATCTACTTTTGAAGATGTTACCACCACACAGAATGAAGCAGAGGACAAACAAGTCCTAATGTTAAAAAGTTGTAGTAACGGATCCAGTCATTTTATTGGTCACTCTTTTCACTATGAGCCAGAGACAACAGTGACTGGTGTAGTGTCCACAACAAAGCAAGCAAAAATCAAACAGGGACAATAAAATGACAAAAATGACAAAAAACCCTTTAATTTTAAGATTCAGTATTCTTACAGAATTTTATTACTATAATATTATTATTATTAGTAGTAGTAGTAATAGTAGAAGTAGTAGTATAATATTAGTAATATGGTGATAGTAGTATAGTAATAGTAATAGAATAATAATAGTAGTAGTAGTTGTAGTTGTAGTAGTAGTAGTATAGTAACAGAAGTAGTCCTAGGATAGTAGTAGTACAATAGTAGTAGTATAGTGATAGTAGTATAGTAATAGTAATAGAATAGTAGTAGTAGTGATAGTAGTATAGTAACAGTAGTTGTAGTAGGATATCAGTGGTAGCAGTATAATATTAGTAGTATTAGTAATAGTGTAGTAATAGTTGTAGGAAAGTAGTAGTATAATACTAGTAGTGTAGTGATAGTAGTAGCAGTAGTCGTATAAGAATTGTATAATAATAGTAGTAGTAGTACCATCAGCTCTGTTGCTTTTTTCTTTTAAGCTTTGTGAACACATTTTGCTATGAATGCACCTCTTAAAGCTGTTTGTTTGTATGGTGGCCCTGAGAGTCAAAACACAACTGCATTTACAAAACACACCCACATTTTAGGAAACAAACCCACATTTCAAAAACACAACCACATTTCAAAAACACAACCACATTTCAGATAACGGAAAGGACGGGACTACACTTATTCTTTAGTCATTTCTTGTTCACCGTTCACCTCAGACAAAAGTAATGAGACACACGGGCGAGGTGAACGGTTTTCAGCTAATACCTCTGGATCTCCAGGAGTGTTTTTAAACATTAAATACATTAAAATCTACAGTTAGTTAGGGCTCGTTGACACCTTTCCAATGACTCCTTGTAGGTGTGTTTCCTGAAATGTGGGTGTGTTTTGTAAATGTGGTTGTGTTTTGACTCTCAGGGCCACCGTATGTTTGTCATGCTTCGGCAGCACTGTTCGTGATAGTTGTGCCAATAAAGTCATTTTGAAATCTCAAGAGAAGGTCAACACAGACGAAAAGCAACACAGAAAAACAGGTTAGGGAAAGTGATGTAGATGGATTGAATGAAAAAGGCTCCAGAAGAAATATGTAGACGAACTGAGTATAAGAAAGATGTGAGTGAGCAGTGGTCAACAGACAGAAAATGAGAGAGAAGAAGAGAGGGGAGGATGATGGAAAAGGTGAGACAGGGTCACTCACCCTTTCTCCTTCCCTCAGCCCTCTTTTTCTATCCCTCACTTCTTCAGCTTAACTGGATTCCAGAAGCGTTTCAAATTTCACATAAACACAGAGATCAAGAGAGAAGTCAGAAAGGGTCATGCTCTCTCTCAGTCTCTCCCCACCCTCCATACCTCTTTCTCTCTCTCTCTCTCACACTCTCTTTCTCACTCTCTCTGTTTTGCTCTCATTCTGTCTCTCTCTCTTCTAATTCTCTCTCTCTGTCTCTCTCTCTCTTGCTCTCTCACACACTCTCTCTATCTCTCTCGCTTACTTGCTTAAAGGTTTTCCAAGTACAAAATAAATCACTGACTTACTGATGTAATAACTGATCACCCCAACCTTAATCATTAGTAATCTAATAATCACAAATGTCAAGTATTTGTTTTGACACTAAACAATTGAAGTCTGATCCTACAGAACTTAAAGGAATAGTTTTGTAAAAATAAATATATAAATAAATCAACATAGTAGGACAATCAAACAGCCAAGACAAGTCACCCACAGTGTCCCTAAAACTTCAGAGTGTGGCTGAACAGTTAGGGGGTCAGGGTATTAGACTGTAAGGCCTTTTTTTCACAGTCTTCCTTCAAACCTCCTGCTGATCTAGAATCTGTTTCCTTAAAGGATTGCAGAGAAATCTAATTGAAAACCAGCCCTTCTTTTAACTGCTTTGTGGAAAGCAGCACTGGTTCTGTCTGAAATGGCTGCCTGTAGTGGCAAATTAGATTTTTTAGAAGTGGAAAATTAGATTTTTTGGCTGAACACAGTTTGAGAAAAGTGTGTATTATTTAAGCATGCAGCTTACAGAGTACTGTTTGCTTGTGAACTTAAGCTTATTTACTCGTTAGCCATGGAGCTCCTGTGTAAACCTAAAGAAGCAAACCTCTCACATCAGTCATGTCTTGGCTGATCCACTGCAACTGTGGAAAAAAGAGAAAGGTGTAAATCTGGTGAAAGTATCATTAAAGCAGTGATAAACCACTCCTTTTTTTCCAATAATGCTAATTTCTAAAATCAATAAATAATCTCCACCTTAACTTCCAAACAGTTGAACTTTCAGACTGGGGTCTAGGCATTTCCCACACAACATAACCTTTGTTCTTTTGTGCAGTGAGAAGACTCCTGCAGCTCTCTGATCCAATGAAACATTTTTATTGCAATACACACCCTAATGCACTGAGTCACCATTTTGTCACACTGTGTGAAATTACCAAAATGTGCTACCCTGCAAAGCTACAATTTGAGATTTTTTTTAGACATTTGCTGTCTGTGTGGAGTCAGTGATATCAGGCTCTTGTCTCTTTGAGTGAGAAGAAACCTATACACTTGAATCTGAAAGGCGTGTTAACATTTCAAAGAAATGACAGACAGAAACAATTTTAGGTATGGGTTATGATTTGTGAACATCTGAGTAGTCATAAAATAATAAAAAACTGAAAGGTTATTGGCTGTTTGCCAATGCCTGTTAAACAACAGAGGAAGAGGATGATGGGTTTTAACAAATGAAACATGTGTAATGTGTATAATTAGATTAAATTTGATTTTGTTATGGATTCTAGCTCAACAGGCATTACATCACTAAAGAACACAATCGAATGAAAAGATAAAGTTGTCTTTGGAATGGGTCTCTCTTTACCTTTGTGTGTGGTGGGGGGATTCCAGTGAATATGACATGGTCATTCCTTTTTTCTTTTTAGTTTCTCTGGCTGCCATGCAACCAACATTTGGGGTAGGCAGTTCCCACATGGGAGAGCAAGCCGAATAAAGGGTGGAAGCTTCTCTGGCAAGTTGAGCATTAAACTGGTCTCTTTCTCCTTCGTAATGTTAATTCAATAGGTACACTGATGCTATCTAAGAAAAGGCTCACCGGGACAAGTTATAATATTACATTATTAACATATGTTATATGTAGTCAGCCAGTGGCCCACTTATTATTTGTCAGTCAAGAGCTGTGGTTCAACTGCTAGCACATTTTTTGAACATACCAAAATATTTTTACCCCTCTACTTTAGCAAGTGCAGCACCACCCCACACCAGTCTAACACTGAGTACGCCTACTTTTAATTACTTTACAAGCACAGCTAACAGTTCATTGTAAGTTTTACATGCGATAATTGACAACCTCTCTTACTGACTCCAGCATTTTGTGTATATAGCATAGTGCATTTTATACAGAGTACTATACAGAGAGTTTTTCTTTGACTTTTATTTGACTTTTATTGTTTCTGTGTTTCGGTGTACCAGTGCAGTACCCTCCGGGAATAAAGTTTTCTGATTCTGATTCTGAAACACTTGAAACGTGTTCAGTTATACAAGCATTTAGTATGTGATAGTGTTTTCCTGAGTTGTGCATATTCTCAACTTTAGAAAAAGGTAATCTGAAATGTTTCAGACAAACTTCTGACACTACTAACATCTCTTAGACTATAACAGCTGCACTTCCTGCCCTCTGTCCCAGGACATGTGAGTTCGAAGAAAGTGAAGTCTGGGGTGACCATTCTGCCATACATGAACACACCACAGCACACAATGTGAACAGCATGAAATTCTTCCTCTGTATTAAACCCATTCACCAAGAGAAGCAGCAGGCAGCCAGGAACACAGCGCCTGGGGAGCAGTGTGTGGGGACGGTACCTCAGAGGTGCTTAGCTGTCTTGGGAATCGAACCCAGAACTTTCTGATTGCAGAGCGAAAGCCCTAACCCAGTGTGTGGTATTTTTACTTTTACCTTAATTGTTTTCCTCCTGACTGCAGTTAATTTGTTCACCTAAATCTGTTGTATTTTAAGGTAAATTCCATTTCTATTTTTTTCAGTCCGTTTCTCTTTTCTCAGGCCTTTCATAAATGCCTGGTAAATCATGGATTATTGACGTTTAAAAATGTTTTGTTGGAAATTAATTTGTAACTTGATTTTCTGTGAGAAATGGGAAGCATGATTGTGTGGTTGCTATAAATCCAGTGTTTGAAGACACCCATCAGATTTATGGGCAAAAAAAAGTGTGTTGAAAAAAAAATCTCGCGCCATGGATTTGAGCCGGTGATTCTCTGATTCTCTTCACTCTGTGCCCGGCGTCTTACTGCGGAACCACAGAGGGAAGGTTAAGTCACTGTCTCTTGCCAAGCCATTTATTGTCAAGCATGGCTGAACGCATAGCCATATTCTTTTTTTTTTAAATAAAACTTGTGACGCACATTTTTTAATAAGTGAACATAGGTTTAGTGTCTTGAAGTCTGTTTATGAGTCAGATGTGTTTTGCTCTGCATTTGTTTCTCTGTATTTTGCCCCTTTCTGGCTGCCTTATGCGTGACATGGCAGACTCTCACTTCGACATAAATTTTTAAGGCGACTTGACCATCTCCCTGTACATTACAGGGCTGACTCGACCACAAAAATAGTTTTTTTTGAAACGATCAATACTTGGCCACTGATCCACCTATCCCAAATCTAAATATACACAGAATAATCACATATTAACGGATGTTTTGACATTGGAATTATGCTAATATTTCAAAAACCATTGGAGGGGCACCAAATTCCAGCCATAAAAAAAATAATAATAGCAATGAAACTTACAAAGAACAGTAGTGTGGTTGCTAACACAATCACACTAGTAATGTAGAGCTGAAGGATCAGGAGTCAGTTTATAGAGCCCTTTCTGCAGTCTCTTGCCTTTCTTTCTTTCAGTTCATGCTAATGTAGAAGTACTTTCTGAGATCTTCTCAGATCTTAATTACAAAAAACCATACCTGGGAAAGGCTGTGCTGTGGTATTTGAACACTGTGTTAAAAGATAAGGAAAATATTTGAACTATGATGCCAGTTTAAAAAGGCTGAGACTCTGAGAGTATGCGAGGATGCAGAGAGCCGCAGTTGAATCAGAGTTAGATTGGCATGTTTGAAGATGTTCACAATGTTCGTGGAGAGAAGAAGGGGAGAATAACAAAGAGGATGAATGAATGAATTTAAACGGAATGAAATGTGTGTGTTAGGAGATGAGAGGACACCGGTGTTTATGTATTCTCTGAGCATTCAACACACAGCCCTGCGTTAAAAAGGCTACATTTTCAAGCTGTTCTGGTGGGAGTTTTGCTGTGAGTGTACGTGATTAAGCTGTCACACAACAGAGTGTGTGTGTGTGTGTGTGTGTGTGTGTGTGTGTGTGTGTGTGTGTGTGTAACACTGTGTCTGTGGGAGATTCTGTGTTTGTGAAGCTAGAGTCACAGTGGAGATCCTGTATCAATCTGAAATTTGAATTTTTCCGTTCTAAACCTAGAACAGACCCCCTCTCGTCCATCTGTTCCTTTCTGTCTCCCTCTCTCCCTCCATCTCTCGCTCTCGCTCTTCCTTTTTCTCTTTCAATGTCTCTTTCTCTAACATCTTTTTCTCTAACTTTCTCTGTCTTAACCTCCATCACCCCTTCTCTCTCTTGATTAATTGATGTAATTAATAGAATATCAGTATTTTATTCATTTTACTGCAGCTGTAACTCAAATGAATGTTATATTTATCTGAAAAGCCAGTCTATGTAGATTTAGACCCAACCTCAGCATTTTATGAATGTTTTTGTATCTGCATGAGTATCAGCATAGCCAAGAAAAATATCAGATATCAGCAGTTGTAAATGTTTAAAAATGTTTGACGCTTTACTGGTTGATCTCATTTAGGGATATATGGATGTCTGATTCCAGTCTAGGTGTTTGGCCTGCTGTTTTCAAATGACCTTATAGTGTGTAATATTTACTCTTGATCCAACTGGATTGACGTCCTTGATGATTTGATCAGCTCCTTTTATGATCCGAAGTGGATTCCTTTCTTTTTTGATGTGTGTTATGATACACCCTGATACAACTATTTTACTGTAGCGTGAATGGATTGTGATACCTTACTTCTCTCTGTGTATTGTGTACATACGTCTGGTGGCTTGCAGTAAGTGTCAGCCACTCACTCATTTTTAAAATCTCTTCATTAGGATTAAACCTGTCTGGTTCAGACACAATGGAAAAAAACTGGCTGCTGCTGCTGCTGCAGACAATCCACACTTTTATACTGTTAGAATATATAACAAGCAACTAAATATCAGTGTTTACTTAGCGGGATTTTTGTCATTAACAGTAAACGGGCTGTACCTCTCACTCTCACTCGCCTCTGTCTCTCGCCCTAGTCTTTTTCTCTACCTACATACCTGTCCTGCTGTCTCCTCCTCTTTCTCTCTTTGTTCCCTTTTTCTCTCTTTTTCTCTTTATTTATCTTTTCCCTTGCTTTCTCTCTCTCTCTCTCTCTCTCTCTCTTTCTTTCTCTCTCTCTCTCTCTTGCTCTCTCTCTCCCCCTCTCTCCTTCCAACCCAATCCCTGGCTTTATCCGCTTGTGCATCATAACACACACACACACACACACACACACACACACACACACACACACACACACACACACAGGTCGCTTTTGTCCTAGGTCTCAGATCTATCTCGTTTGACTGAGATTTGTCATATCGTT
>JBBPCX010000135.1:4523391-4533908 GCA_037974365.1 Hydrocynus forskahlii | reverse complement strand
GGCATGACACAAATGTGATATCACTCTCTCGCACACACACACACACACACACACACACACACACACACACACACAGACACACATCACACACACAGGATGTTAGGTACAGCAGCAGATGTTTCCTTGAGCTTGGAGGCTCTCTCTGACACACTGTAATTCCAGAACGCTGCATATGTCCTGACCAATCAGAATACAGGTGAGTTCATGACTTGCGTGCTCCACTTCCGTGCCACTGCTGTCCTGGCACTGTGCGTCCGAGTGCCTCTGCGGATCTCTTAATGACTCCCCGTATGTCTACTTGTTTTAACAAAGTAGACAGGTGATGCTTTCTGTTCCATCTGTTCAGAGAGAGACACAGAGAGAAATGCCAAAAAAGCATTAATAAGAAACATGACCTAAGAAAACAGAGTGGAAAAGCAACGAGCGGCTGAGGGAGAAATGCCATCTACAAAGACAGAGACAGAGAGAGAAAGAGAGAAAGAGAGAATTAAGGCAAAGTGCTGCTTGTAGCACAGGATATTTTCACATTGGCTTTACAAAGAACATGGCCTTGCATTTTAATAGAATCCATCTTTTTAAATAATTGAAATCTTTTGTTTATTGCTCAAAATGTCTCTGAACAGAACAAGAGACTGGCTTTATCACACTGACTTCAAGGTTTCTGTGGTTCACTAGAAATAATAGGAAAACTAAAGCTGTTAGATAAAATACAGTTTTGCAAGCTGGAACGCATTAATACAAAATTGTGAACAATAGCAATTATTACTTGTAATACAATTTCACTGGAATTAGAATAAATTCACCACTGATACATCTAAAGCACATACATAATGATAAAACAGATTATATACATACATACATACATACACACACACACACATACACACACACACAGTTATCCGTTAGCTGTCTAAACCTTAAATTAATTTCACAACAAAGAAGCAGTCAACAATGAAGCTATAAAAAGTGTGTTGAAAAATTTCAGATAAGGGATATTCCACACAGTTATGGGCCCTTCATGAATGCAGTGTGTCTGTAGGGCACCTTCTAAAATTTAAATTGTACACCAAAGTAAACTTTTCAGTCCAAGCCCCTTGAGGAGGTTAATCAGTTCATCTGCTCCCCTGCTGAGATGCCTCTGGTTAGGATACACTCTCTAGCTATAGGTAACTTTTATACAGAAGTTATTAGTGTTTGGTGAGGTCATATCACCTTGTGTGGAACATTGGGGATCTGAGCCTTCACTTTTAGCTGTCAGAAAATGTTAGTAGCAAAAATCCATGGCTTTTGAACATAAAATAGCTGAAGAACTTCAGCCTGTGTTCCAAACGGTTTCACTGAACATATATCTGCTGAATTATGCTTTTGATGTTTTCAGAATTTCTTAGATTTCAGAAACCTGATGTTTGGTTGAAAGCAGTAGGAGTGGTATCAGATTCATTAAGATTCATCTCCTTTACAGTGCATTTGAGGCACACTGTTTCCCTCTTAGTGCAAACATTTTTGGTGGAATAGACAATTCCGTAGGGCCTCCACATTGTCTGGGGCCTCCGCGTCATTGCTCAGCACCAACAAAAAAGAGTAATTAAGTATTAATCTTCCCATATGTGTGTTATGACTTTGAAAATAATAGGATATATTGTTGGGTATAATATAGGTATTTTTATCGTATATACAGACGTGGTCAAATTTGTTGATACCCTTAGATGAAACAAAAGAATCCCTAACCGTCTCTGAAAAAACTTGAAACTGACAAAAGTGAAGGGCAGCCATCATTGTTTGTTCCATGTTGAACACATATCAGACTTTGAAGGATATGTTCTCCACACTGCACTTTTCAGATCTTTCCTTAGATGGTCAATAGGATTAAGATCAGGATTTAGGTATGTGTTTTGGATCAGTAGCCTGTTGGAGGACCCGTGACCTATGAGTAAGGCTTGGTTTTCTGACGCTGGGCAGTAGTCTTGACACTTCATTGTCCCCACCCCCATGCAAGAAACAGCAAAGCTGGCCTAAACAATAACCAAGCCTCCCCAGGTTTCACAGTGGCCTGCCTAAAAGCTCCAGTTTTGTCTCATCAGTCCAAAGGACATTCTCCCAGAAACTTTCTGGCTTGTCAACTTGCATTTTAACAAATTTCAGTCTGGCTTTTTTATGTTTTTCCTTCAGTAGTTGCGTCCTGCTGGGCCTTCTTCCATGGAGCTTACAGGTGTTCAAAAGGTGGCGGATGGTGCAATCAGACAGTAACGTGTCATGACCTTGGAGTTCAGCTTGAATGGCTTTAGATATTTTACTTGGCTCTTTATCTACCATCTGCACTATCCTTCTGATCAATCAAGCATTTCCCCTTCTGGCCACAGCCTGGGTGGTTGGCTACAGTTCCATGTGCCTGATACTTTTCAATTGTAGTTGCAACTATGGTCACAGAAAGATGAAGTTGTTTGGATATGGTCTTATAGTCTTTACAATTAATGTGGTTATTGATCATTTTCTTTCTGAGCTACTCAGACAACTCTACTTTTCTTTCTCTGGTTCATGTTCAGTGTGGTGCACATAGTAATACCAAACTACACAGTGGAAAGTTGGCTCTCTTTAAATAGGCTGAATGACTGATAAAAAGATTGAAGATACCTATGATACTAAATATGGGTAAACAATTCATTTGGAACATGATGATAATGCAATAATTTATCATTCTAGGGGTACCAAAAGATCTGTCCAGGCTATTTTAGAATATGTTTGTAAAATAAACAATGAATCATTTATTTTTCTTATTGGTTTACTTGATCACATACTAAAGGCATACAAGTATACACAAGACAATTCCTTTGAATTGAATCACTTTTCAGGAGAAATGAAGCATCGTTTCAATAACCTGCAAGGGTACCAACAGATTTGTAGATTGGTTGGTTGTCACTGGTCAAGATCACTAATTCAAGGTGGGCCTCCACCCATTTAATGTGTCAAGAGAACTGATCCAGCAAGGCTCCCATTAGAGCAGGGGTGGGCAACTCCAGTCCTGGAGGGCCGTGGTCCAGCACGTTTTCGTGATTTCCCTGCTCAGAAACACCTAGTTCACCTCACCAGTTAATTTTCAGGTTCAGTGAATGTGTTTGAGGAGAACTACCATCAAACTGTACTGGACACCAACCCTCCAGGACCAGAGTTGCCCAACCCTGCCTTACAGCAACACAGAATAGGTCTCATACATTTCTGTCTATAAATGGATTATTGCTAATGCTATGATAGTGCCTATACAGTGATGACATGAAGAATAAAGTGCAACATGCTAAAGCAAGAAAACAAAATTAGCTGTACATAATACAGTTGCACCAATTAATTGTGTTAAGGCAGTAGTGTTAAGGTACTAATTGTGTTATGGTGGGCTACAAAGTAAACTGTTACTTAGGGACTTTTATATTAGTTTGCCCTGAGCCCACCTATTGTTCCATCTCTCTTACATGAAAACAGAGATGCTTAACATAATCTACAGGCCTACTTTGTCAACCTGTATCACCAAAAAACAGATAAAGTTTATGTAACCTCTGCTTTACTGTGATTGGTTTAATCCAATGCCAGTTTGAACTGGGCCCACTTTCCCCCAAAGCATCTTAGTGATTATCTCAAGTGGCAGAGAGTGTTCAGTATGGTGCTCACGGTACTGTTTAATAATCATCTTTATACTGAGAGACTTTCTGGAAACCTAGCCCAGGTCGGTCTTTTGTAAGTGAGAAACCGTTGCAGGATAAAATGCAAGGTAAAATGTTACACATTCTGTAACTATTTAATTGAGGGATATGAAGCACAAAAACGAACTGTGTAAAATGAGTGATGTTGATGCCTGGGGGTTTGTGGGGTTGCTACTTTGTTCTGCTGTAAAAAATGCTGTAGTAATCTCTGTTAGGGTACCTTATGGAATTCCTTATGGGTTACCAAAGTTGTGGTTGGTTGAGACATTTAATATCCTACAATGTTTTGTTCTTACAGCTGGTGTGTAATAGAACTGGTTAGGGAAATATTGCCTGGCAGTCACCTTGTTGCAAGCCAGTCACAACGTAATTGGGCAGGGAGGACTTGAAATCTGTTAGTTAAATAAGTTAATAGAGTCAGAAAACAAGATGTGAAACATTTGTATGTTCATTTCTGATTATGTGGGCTGAAGCCTTACAATAGCTCGTTAAATCATGAGACCATTTTCTACTGTGTGCCTTCTCTTAACAAGGTGGCTACAACGTGGCCTCAGGTCCGTAGCTGTAGGGAGTTTTCCAGGACGTAGCAGTGCAAGATCTGTCTTCTGCCAGTTTCAGCTTTGGATTTTTTACACTGAGGATTTACTTCACTTCTCATGGTGTTTTCCTGAAGCCCTGCAGACAGTATGGACTACGTGTCCTGGCCATGTGACATCACCCTTTGGGCTTGCATTTGACTCTGATCAGGCTCTGTTTGGGGGGTGGTAGATGTGTGTGTTCCGGTCTCCAGTCATTTCCCACAGCAGGCTGGAGGCAATGTGTATGACAGGCCTCCAAGAGTGTAAGCTTCATATCCGTTCAGCAGGCTGGGAACACACATGATAGACAGCTGCTTTGGTGGGGATCTTAAGGTCTGTATTTGCCAAAGGGCACAATCGAAAGCAAGAAGGCAAAAGTGCCAGAGGCAAGGCTAATGCATCTGGTTGTCACCGGCAGCGCTGCAGTCTAGAAAGGCACCTTTTCCTCAATGTAAAGCACACCGCTTTATCCAGGAGGATATTGTTGATGTTGACCTATTCTTTGAAGAGTTGTTCTCTGAATAAGCACACACTAACACATTCTTACTTACTTGCTTCTGGGAGAGGAGATAAGAAGTTCTTCGGTGCAATCAATGACTTTATCTACAATAAATTAGCACAGAAGGGGAAAAGCAAGCCCTCGAGGATTGAAGGCTAACCAGCTTAAAATGCAAGTCCAAGAGAACAGCTCTTTTCTCCTTTGTTTTACATACACACTTGCTCATAGACATTTCTACGCACATCCGTGTAGGCAAACTAGGCAGGTGCCAAGGGGGGGTCACTTTAGGAAGGGTGCCCATACCACCTGATTGACCACAAATATCCTTTCTCTCTGTGTCAATAAAAAAATGGTGACTAAATTGAAACTGGGGGCGGCAAAATGTCCTTTGCCAGTCCTGTCTACACACACAACCGTTGTGTCGGCCTCAGTAATGATAGTGTTATAGAGGTTTTAATTGTAACCTTTTAGCTGTGGCTGTGGAGTGTGTGAGAGTAAGAGGGGTGTATGTGTGTGAGGGAGGAGATTGTGCTTCAGTGAAGTCCTATTAATATAGGACACCACTTTGTAGCTTCCGTATGCAATCTGGAATAAATTTCAATTTCAGTTTCAAAAGCATTGTTTGCATTAGAGGAAAAAAAACATTTTATGTTACTTCGAAAGTGCCACTTTGCAGTTTTCGACAAAACCACCTGACCCAAATATCAGCCTGAATTACTTCCTGAATGGCTTCCTGAAAATTGTCTATGATTCACACCTTTCCAGATTGATTTTTTTTTTTTTTGCGCTGCACATGGGATGGTACTGTTGTCTGGATCACTGTGCTTGTGGCCGTGTGTGTGTGTGTGCTAGTGTCATGGGTGCTATTTTTTGCTCTTTCTAATACTTTCTTTGTCTCTTTTTTTTCTCTTTCTGTTATGTGTCCATATTTTACAGGGAGAAACATTTCAGCACATTGAAGATATCGTAACATCTCTCCTGAGAACCATAAACCGCACTGTCATCACAATGGGCCGAGAACACGCCCTCATTGTAAGTTTTACAACAGAATTGTCTTCTCCTCTCCTCTCCTCTCCTCTCCTCTCCTCTCCTCTCCTCTCCTCTCTTCTCTACTTTTCTCTTCTCTCATCTCCTCTCCTCTCCTCCTCTTTCTTCTCCTCTCCTCTCTTCCTCTCTCCTCTCTCTTCTCATCTCCTCTTCTCTCCCCTCCGCTCCTCTCCTCCTCTCTCCTCGCATCCCCTCTTCTCTCCCTTTCTCTTCTCTCCTCTCCTCTCCTTTTCTCTTCTCTCATCCTCCCTTATCTTCTCCTCTCCTCTCCTCTCCTCTCCTCTTCTCTCCTCTCCTGTCCTCTTATCTCTTCTCTTCTCCTCTCCTCCTCTCTCCTCTCAACCCTCTTCTCTCCTCTCCTCTCCTCTCATCTCCTTTTTTCTCCTCTCCTTTCCTCCTCTTCTCTCTCCTCTCATCTCCTTTTCTCTCATCTCCTCTCCTTTTCTCTCATCCTCTCTCCTTGCATCTCCTCTTCTCTCCCTTTCTCTTCTCTTCTCTTCTCTCCTCTCCTCTTCTCTCGTCCTCTCTTATCTTTGCCTCTCCTCCTCTCTCCTGTCCTCTCCTCTCCTCTTATCTTTTCTCCTCTTCTCTCAACCCCTCTTCTCTCCTCTCCTCTCCTCGCCTCTCATCTCCTTTTCTCTCTTCTCCTCTCCTCTTCTCTCCTTTCCTCTCCTTTTGTCTCCTTTCCTCTCCTCTTCTCTCCTCTCGTTGACTCACTATAAATGGTTTAGAAATCCAGCTGTATGCAATGCTGTGTCTGCTGCTCTCTATAGACTCAGGTAAGGTCAGTTTGGATGCCTCTGCTACTGCTGTTAGTTTCCCTGTCTACTAATGCCATTTTTTTATTTCTCTTTGCTTCATGAAAGCATTTTGCCTTGAAACATGCACTCTAGAGGAATGAAAACAATAAGTTAACACACCGATTCCCTCTGCTGCAAAATCTGGCTATTTCTCAAAATAGATACCGCAACATCTTCCTGCCCCACCCACTGTCAGCAAACTGGAAACAATCACTGCATCAAAATACTTGTTTTATTTATATCATCCCGAATGAATCGGTTACAAACAGCCGTAACAACAGCTAAAGGGAGGCAAAAGGAACCAAGAGAAATGTAGTTTTAGCTTAATCAAATAGCAGCTTACAAAAATACAGCAATGGTGGTGTGTCTATGATGATCACAACAGACAAAAGGAGGAAGACTAAATATGTGTGTACGCACTCACACAGTTGTGCATCCATTCCACTAATGAAGTCACACTATAAGAAACTAAAATGAGAATCCCAAATGCATATCCATTTTCAGTCCAGACACTCGACCCCGCGCCTGTGTGTTTTTCAATTACCATAAGTGCATCCATATTACATTAGTCTCAAAATGGTCCTGCTGGGTAGAGCATCTCAGACAAATATGTGTGCAAGGGAGCTAGGCTTAAATAGTTAACCAGACTTTTCCTTTTGATCCAGCTCTTCGGTGCCTGAGTGCGCAAATCCTGCATAACAACTGTTCTAGAGTTTCAGGCTGCGAGCAACCAATTAGGATTAAAACGGATGCATCTGAGATGTAACTGTTTCTACCCATTCTAATGTTATGCTATCTGTAATTGGATGAGAATTCACAATCTTCATAGAGTTCAGACTGGAGCTTGAGCGGCCTAAGGAATGTCAGACACCTACATTTACACTTGAGGCAGGGAATGCTATAATGAAATAATGTTACTTGAGACAGGGTGTCTCTATTGGGTTAGCATTCTGTCAGTCATTGTGAAGGGTACTATTGATTGGATCCCAGTTCTGTCACTTAACCAAGACGGAATTATTGATTGGCTGGTGTCTCTAGCTGTCGGTTCCCTCGGGACCTCAGAAATGTCCTGAAGGTTTGCCCTGTCCTGCTGTTTTTTTTTTCTCTCTTCAGTCTTCAGACAGTTGATTAATTAAGTAAAAACCCAGAAAAATAAATCTCATGAAGGTACAGAGGAGTATTTCCATTTCTTCTCCTGAAAAAGCAGAATTGCATCATTTTAACAGATTCAACCGTACTTGGAGCGAGATTTGTATCCGCAAGTTCTGTGGCTGTATCTCATTTGTTCATGAGGATAGCGCTGGTGTAACTGTGTAGCTACAAAGCAAACTGTTTTCAACAAAAAAAGCCATAAACACGTAGAGGCAGACAGGGGTTCTGTAGTTGGAATGCTCAGAGCCTTTGGCTCTAATAGTGATGCTCCTCGTAACTGTCGTAATGTTCGTCGTCAAGGGCTACAGCCACCAGAAGCATTTCTTACGAAGTTTCTTGACTCGGTTCTTGGTGCGAGGTCGACAGGGGATGGTTTGTTTCGGCATGGGTGTTGGAACATCGTATTCCACATCCAATGCCTCGAGGACACTCTGGAACCGGCCCTCCTGCAGTCGAAAATCATGCTCAACACTGGAAAGGGAGAGAGAGAGAGAGAGAGAGAGAGAGAGAGAGAGAGAGAGAGAGAGAGATTCCTTTCTATTTAGAGATTACTTTGCAATTGTAGGCTAGTCCATTAAAAACTGCTATTACTTTTGTGCCACCAAGAGTATGAAATCATTCCTGAGAAATCTATTGAGTCAGAGCTGTTCACCGTGGTGATAATACCAAATATACCTCTGAAACACTTAATTCCTCTAATAGCTACATTACAGACAGTAAGTACCAGCAGTGCTATAAAATAGGTGACTGTTCACTGGTTGAAAAAATGAATGGGAAAGTTTATAACTCTCAACTTGGTATTTCTTTAAGGGGCAAGTACTGCCCTTCAATAAAATAAGCCTTTGTGTAGAGAGGTGATTCTTTGAAAAACATGTGTTTTCAGATGTAATGCTTTTTCAGCACTTTTGTGGAAAATGATTTCTAGTTAATTTTGGATGACATATTAATTGACAATATATGCCTTAAAAACATTGTTACCTTTTTCCAATCAACACCACTCAGTATAATATATCAATAAAATTGCCCTTAGTAAGCCTTTTAATAGGCCACATTTTTCATTTTGTGCTGTGACCACCCTGAACTGGAGGTGTTCCATGTGAGGTTCTGTGTGTTTTGATGAACCACCCGATCCAACAAACAGCAATAATTTTTGTCAAAATGATTCAGGCTAGTCTAATTGTCACTTTAAGGTGCTTAAATTATATTTTCAGGCATATTGCAGTCTGTTGAAATATAATCACTACAATGGAATGTAGTCCAGTTCATTGCAGCCCGACCTGACACAAAGGTGGTAAATATACCTCATACCACAAGCAATGGATTACTGTCATGGATTACATTGAGACATTTGTAAAATGTCTCAATGTTTAACATGCCAGAGCTAATGGATGTGGCTGTCTAACTGAAAAAAAGACAATATTCATAGCTCATATAGGAACAGAACCTTTCTTGTTATCAGTCCAGACCTTCTTCAGACACAAACATGATCCATCTACAAATACACAGAACACCACAATCTATCAATCTTCCACAATAATACATGAATGGACTGACAAATGAATGAATGAATAAAAAACAAAAAAACCCCAAAACAAATAAATAAGGTGTGTGACTAAAAGATAAGATAAGATAAACCTTTATTATATAATTTGCATTGTTACAGCAGGTTTCGCAAAACAACTACATTTGAGATCTGGGCATGTGAAGAACCTTTAAAGGTCACAAAGTATAAAGGTTGTTTCTGTCCGTTATGTGAGGCTTTTTAAACTTCAACAATTTTCTCAGTCGCACACCATATATTCAGAAATGGTTCTCAGAAAAAATTACTCAAACACAATGATTCTTCTGCGGCATCATGTAAAGAGCCCTTCTGACACCTCTTCTGATTGCTATAATCATTCAGCAACAACTCAGGTGTTCAGCTGAGCATTGTAAAATTACACACACTGTATGCAATGGATGTGTTTTTAGCGTGAAAGTGTGTCCGGAACAAACCAACTGAAGTCATTCAGAGCTTCATGTAGTTGAAGACTGTTTGACTTTGAAAGACAGTAAAAGGAAAACAAAGTGAGATGTGCTTTGTCTAATCTCTGAGACACTTATGACAGCCTGTTTGTCAAGTTTAAGACAAACAACAGGACATGAAAGCATTTATCTTACACACACACACACACACACACACGCAACGCACACTGTCTCCCCATCTTTCTCTGCATATTTCCTCCGTTACTTTATCTAATTTCTCTTAAGCTTCTCTTTCCCTCCCACTCTGTCTGTCTCTCTACAACTCACTCTTTCTCTGATACTTCCTCTCTTTTTTCCCTTTTGTTGTAATTATCTCTCTGAAGGGCCTTCCAGCAAAACAAACTGGTGTTGAAACAATGGCATTGTTTTTCTCTGTTAGTGATAGTGAGCGCTCCATCAGACCTACGGGCGTCTGTGAAGGGGCCATGCGCTATTTTGTGTGTGTGTGAGTCTGTGTGTGTGCATGTGAGTGTGTGGTGTATTTGCAAGTGTATCCGGCTACACCATTAGATACACTTCACATCACAGTAAGAAGAGTGCAAGCCAAAGTGAAAGATGGAGAGATGGAAACTCTTAGGGAGACATTGGAGAGAGGCAGACACATTAAGTGAATGGAAACGAGCGAAGGAGAACACGAGACAGAGAGAGAGAGAGAGAGAGAGAGAGAGAGAGAGAGAGATAGAGAGAGAGAGAGAGAGAGAAAGAAAAAAAGAGAGAGAGAGAGAGA
>JBBPCX010000135.1:4485092-4501281 GCA_037974365.1 Hydrocynus forskahlii | reverse complement strand
GGTGAATGATTTCTCCTTCACTGTTTGACATACGGCAGCCTTAGAGGCACATTAAACTTGGATGTGTCTGAATGTGCCGCCGGAGAGGGGGGAGGCTGGCTGTGGCGGGCGTGACAAAATTCCTGCACACACTTTACACATACTGGGTCAGGGCTGAATATCTAAGGCAGATATCTGCATGATATTTTATTCATGTCCCAAATCTGGCCTTCATGTACAGATTTGCATAAGTTCTCTGTCGACATGGTGAGCTACAGCACTGTGCTTTACTCTGACTCAGATAGGACAGACCCGATTCACTCGATGGGGAAACCTCAGATCCTGTCTTTCAGACTAGTGTAACGTTTTCTATGGGTTGACTATTATATGGTTCAGTATCTGCTTTGTATTACCTTTTTCATGCCCAGAAAAAAAAGATCGTTCAAGGGCATCGTTCCAGCCCTTGAAGTGTCGGCCATTCTCTTTTAGAAGGGGTTTTTTGGGGGGCAGACACGTCGGAGAATAGTTATTGATTATTCATTATTCGCCTTAGTATTGATCCATTTTGCTTGACATCTGCCATTTGTTTACTGCAACTTGAATTTTAAATGCCTCAGCAGAGGTGGATTAATTTGGTCACTGAGTCCCTGCTTTACACTTCTTAAAGACCCAATTGACCTACCACAGACTAATGATAAAATTCACCTGTCACAGCAAGGTAAATAGAGCAAAATAAAGTAAAGTGTAAAGCAAATCTGAACACAGCAGATGTGTCCTGCAGTGTGGGATTATCTCCTTTATTCTTCACCAACATCAGGATACCACATTGTTGTCAAAAACTGAAACAGACAGCATATGTGAGTAAGTTCTTGCAAGTTACTGCACAAGTTGTTGGCAAAACTTTTTGATCATTTTTATCAGAGCATTCAACATTATAAAATACAACATTTGAAATGAAAGTGTCCCAGTCCAATGCCTTATATCTTAGAACCAGCTTGACTTTTTCCTTTCACACTTGGGTGTTGTGGTGCTTCCCCCAAGGCCTCAGCTCAGGTAAGCCAGAATGCGCATTTGATTTTGAAAGAAAGCGCAACTGTGCAAATCATTTCATTCTCTGCCAAATTTTGTTCCTCCCTTATCCTCAACCCTAAATGCCGATCACAGCAAATCCTTTGGTAATCTTGGTTTTGATTAAAGAGAACAGAGGCCAGGCCTGAGCGTGAGGTTGAAGCTAAAAGATTGGATCAGGAGAATTGGTTTAAACGCTGAAGAAATGCAAGCGTCCTTTTGAAAATCCCGGTCCAATACTGTCCTCTTATGGGGGTTGCTGTAAAGTACAGCCTCACAGCTTACAGTTGCGTGTGTGTGTTACAGGTACCTCTATAAGCTGAGGGATCTTCATTTGGATGGCGAGAACTACACAGAGGCCGCATACACGCTTCTGCTGCACTCTAAGCTGCTTAAGGTACGCACACTCAGATACGCTTACGCACCCACAGCGGGGCCACTTAGAGCCCTAATCATAGCCTTGCACAAGCACAATACACACACGCACACACACACACACACACACACACACACACACACACACACACACACACAACACATACACACACATACACACACACACACACATACACACTGCAATTTCAGAAAGATACTGTTTGACAAAAGGCCACAAAGGCAATGAGAGGGATATTTTGGTCGGTGCAGTGGGAGTTCTTTCGGAAGAGGCATCGTTTTAGCCTGATTTACAGTCGTCCCTGACAATGTCCACTGGCACTTTGTGGGTAGATAAAGCACTCAGACTGAATTTATAACTTCGGTTCAGCTCTTGCAGACTAAACACCTAGATTTATGGAGGATATTTTTCCCAAACTCTCTCTCTCTCTCTCTCTCTCTCTCTCTCTCTCTCTATCTCTCTGCCCCTCTCTCTGTATCTCTCTCTCTCTCTCTCTCTCTCTCTGCCCCTCTCTCTGTATCTCTCTCTCTCTCTCTTGGGTCATATTTGATCAATATTATCTAGTGTGCAGTTCATTAATTTGCATTAGACTGCATTCTGACCTGCAATCCTCCGGTGATCACAGTTCTACACTTTCTCCCAAAATATCTCTTGTTTCTTATCACCCTATTCATTTTCCCAAATAGAAGAGGACACGTCAGTAACAGATGAAATTTCAGCAGACCAGTTTTATGTCCTTATTGTCCTTTCTGGAATAGATTACAATGTTAAAGTCTGAAGGCATGCCAAAATGAATTGACGCATTTCACACTGTCATCCAGTTTGTTGTGTTTCGTTTTATTTCTTTGCATTTGATTTGCCTTCTGTCCTCATTCCGCTAATTTTGGCTTTCTTCCATGCTTCTCCATCATACTGCCATTCTTATCCCCCACCATCCCAAACACACCCACCCCTTCTCTGACAGTGGTCAGACGAGCAGTGTGCTCCTCAGCTGGACTTCCAGAGCCCTCAGTCTCAGCGGCAGCTCAAAGAGACGCTCTATGATACCATCATCAGCTACTTCGACAAGGGCAAGGTGCGCTTATTTTCTCTTTACTCACTCATTTACTAAAATTACACTCAATTCTCTTTCCGAGGTTTCGCTCAGCAACAGTTCACTCAACAACTTTCTGACGCTTAACCAGAATAAAAATCTGCAGTTTATGAAATAAATGAATAAGTGGTAAAAGCCTGTAGTGTGCAAAAACCCGAGACTGGTAGTGTAACACTCACATCAGTGACGTGTGTTGATGACTTTTAAACAATCTGACAATCTGTAGGTCAGTTACCATGGATGGTTTTGATGTTTTTTCCTTGCTTGAAAAATAACAAAAAACTCAAAACTGACTGTAAACTTACTTAAAAGGCCAATTATTGCAAAGCTGAGTTTAGCAATAGCTGTAATGCTTCTGTTACAAGTTTTGAGAGAATAGGTTTTCAGGTCTTTTTTAAGTATGGGAAAATGCATTAAAGCATTAATGCTACAGATGTGACAGGCAGAGATGGAGTACTGGAGTACTCATCATAAGCATTTCTGAAGTACAGGCAAATGTGTGGGCCAAACTTCAATTGTTCTCTTGCATATCTATATTACTTGCAAATTATTTTCTAGTATGTACTCATTGTACTCACTGATTAATAGGACTTTAGATTAAAAGGGTTTAGAGGGATTAACCTAGGCAAAATTGAAATGTCTATTTCAAGAAGCTTTCGTGATATGTCATGATATTTATTTTTTAGGATATTAGTATTGAAAGTTGAAATGGACAAAAATAATGGCACATTTTGAAAGCACTATTAAAAATATTAGTGATTTTATTCAGCATTTCACACTCAGCACTTTGCTAAATCAGATTTAATAGGGCTAGTGATTCTGATTCATTCAGGTGAATGTTGTAGAGCTGCTGATGCCATCCTCAGTGTACTCAGAAAAGCATAATGAGACATAATGTGATGCAGTTTATCACAATATCGATAAATATTGCAAATCTTAGAGGTTTTCAGAAATCTGGATCCAACCTGTATGTTTTTGGTGGACGGAGGAAGTCAGGGAGTAAGCCTAGAACATCTCTATTCACAGCAGTGCATAATCCAGAACTCGTCTTAATCCCTGTCCAGGAAACCGACCCTTAAGCAAGTTTAATGAAGCCTGGTTTAAAGTGTAGCAATTTGAAGTTATTCATGCTTTGTGCTCCACTCCTTCTATTAAATAGAGTCTGTAATCTTTCCCTGAAACACGCTGATTTTATACTCTTCAGTAATTCACTTTGGCAAATAATTAGGCTTGAATTTTATGCCTTTAAAGTGACCTTCACACTTTACATTCAGGCATCCCTGTGTGTGTGTGTGTGTGTGTGTGTGTGTGTGTGTGTGTGTGGGTGTGTTATAGATGTGGGAAGAAGCCATTTCTCTGTGTAAAGAGCTTGCTGAACAGTATGAGCTGGAGGTTTTTGACTACGAGCTGCTTGGACAGAACCTGGTAAACATGCAATCGCATTTTTTTCTGCTTTTCTCCACTGAATTGTTTGAATTCCTACATAGTTATATAATGTAACTACTGTATCACATTTAAGCATGTATTTTAAACTTTTTTCATTGTCTTTTAATGTTAGAACATGGCACAGCTGTGAAGAACATGTCTTAAACATGTCTTCTGCTGAAACAAAGGGGGCAGCTGGTAGCCTAGTGGTTAGGGCATTGGCCCTGCGATCAGGAAGTCGTGGGTTTGATTCCCAAGACTGCTGAGCGCCTCTGAGGTACCCTTGAGCAAGGTAGCATGCCCACACACTGCTCTTCCTGGCTGCCCACTGCTTCACTGGGTGAATGGGTTAAATGCAGAGGAATAATTTTGTGCTGTTCACACTGTGTGCTGTGGTGTGTTCACGTATGACAGAATGGTCACTTTCACTTCAGCCAAAAGTTTAGAATCCACACTTTTGTCGGTGTCGGAAATAATTAATACTGAATTGCCCCATGACTTTGTTAACACTGCCTTCTAAGGGCTACCAAAGGATTTATGAATCCTACATTCATCCCTGAGAGGTGCAGTCATCACTTTTATTTTCATGCCTAGTTTAATGCCTCGTTTAATCATTCCGTTCTGAGGAGAACAGAATGAAAATCTCCACCATAATCATGCAAAAATCTCTCTTCAGTGTCACTTTATCTTTCAAGTCAAGGTTACATTCCTGCCCGCTTAACATTCAGACTGTTTGAATGTGAACAGAATGTCTAAATCTTTGACTGTGCTCAATAATTAATACATGTTCTTCAGTTAATCAGAGGATTCTGTGTTACTCTGATTGTTCTGGCGCATTGAATTTACACTGGCTTTTGAAGAGCGTGCTGCGCTATTTGTGTTTGATAATTAATTTCCACTAATTGGGTCTGTTCTTTTGTGAATTCAAAATTCATTGCATCTGCAAAATATGGCTGTGATATCTGAGTGAAAAAACACGGAAGAAAAGGATGTAACACAACCACAGCTACCACTGTTGTAGACCGCTGCTCCTCCTATCCTTTAGTGCATTCATTCTTTCGTTGTCATTTCTGTCCCCGTTCTTCTTTGTGTCCTTTTAAAATGTCCTGTCTGTGTGCATGTTTTGATATCGCCCAATTGCTTCCTAACTGCTGTTTGATCCTCTGTTTAGAAACAACAGGCAAAGTTCTACGAGAACATCATGAAGATTCTTCGTCCTAAACCGGATTACTTTGCTGTGGGATACTATGGCTGTGGTTTCCCCCTGTTCCTGCGGGTTAGTATGCGTGTGTGCGCTGCTGGGTTGTTGTGAAGTGTTTGTCAGCAGGAGTTCTGTGACTGTAACATGATCACTGCTGCGTATAACTGCAGAGCAAGGTGTTTATCCACCGCGGTAAGGAGTATGAGCGCAGGGAGGATTTCCAGAGTCAGCTGATGAGCCAGTTCCCCAGCGCCGTCAGACTCAACACCACCACCCTGCCTGGAGAAGACATCACAAATTCTCCCCTGCAGTGTATCCTTTCACGACGACAATACATCTGCTTAGCACAAACGCATGTAAACCCATGTGGTGGAAATGCAGCAAACTGACAAAAGACAAGACTTTATTTCACTTCTGCAGAAGGAGAGAGTTAGTCATCACCCAGGGCAGTCCTGGATTCTGAAGTTCTCTCTGAAACCTAGTCCTTCGCAGAGGACTCTTTATACCTTCAAAACAGCTTACTCATTTATCTAAGTAGGTTGGGTTCATGGGGCCCCCCTTGCGTCAAGATCCGCAAAAAACGTTGTTTTCCTTCCTACAGCCCCATGAAAACAACCTTGGACAGGACAAAGAGATAATCTTAAAAACATCCAGCTACTTAAGCTCAAAACATATATCTCAGCAAAACCCCCTTAACATGAGTAAAGAATCATCTGAAATCGTTTAGAATATAATTTATCAACTACTGATTTTTCCTAAAATATATATATATATTTGTATGACACCCATATGCATACAAAACTTACCCTTCTTTACCAAGGGTATCTTTTATTATTGTGTATCTAGGTGATTCTATCAAATGAGTTTATTCAGCTGACTCAATCAGAGGAGCATAGTTGTCATGATCAGGAACTACATAAACCCATAATCCAAATGGAGTGATCAGAACTTACAATTTGGAAATTGTGGAATTTGTGGAAAATTGAACTCATTTTTATCTAGTCAGTGGAAGAACTTGTAGTACACTTTCCAGCAGTAGGAATATAAAAACGTGTAAAGCAATTAAATAACTCAAAAACTAAAGATCTGGAGTCTGAAACACCAATCTAAATCTTTCCACTGACATCTCTGGAGTGACAGAGTCCCAGTTCCTCTGCCCCACAACCTAATGCTGGAATGGGTTTACACCACTCTAGCTCATGTTTGGCCTTGGGCAGGGTCACTTCATGCTATTGGCAGTTGGATTGATGATTATTCAACTGTTATTAAACATGCATACTTAATAACTAAAAATGTAAATATATCAAAATACCAGTAAGTCATTCTTAATACGCTACTTTTAGACATCCAGTGCTTCACTGTCCAGCCTGTGCTGGAGATTCCACCCCGTCTACAGAGCAAGTTAGTCCCTGATCAGATCATTAAGTGAGTATTCCGCCAGGCAGACATCATCCTGCCGAATCTTTCCCAATCACTCATTTGTTCAACACTAATCCAATACATGTGTATCATTTTCCAGCTTCTACAAATCAAACTACGTTCAGAAATTCCAGTACTCCAGGCCTGTGAGGAAAGGAAAAGTGGACCCGGACAACGAGTTTGCTGTGAGTAACAATCCTGTATTGATACACATACCAACACACACACACACACTCACACACACACACACACACACACACACACAAATATTAGGGTCTCGTAATATAACATTATTATTAGTCTTTTTTTTATCATGATACAAGTCTTTGTAAATTAATCAGCAATATGCAAATTTAAAAATGAAAGAGTCGTGAATATCAGGATTCTATGATTTCTTTGGGTGTTCTGATTAATCAAAGTATTCATGTAGCCCATCAAAAGTACATTATTTTCAACAATACTGTGCTGTTTTTGTGTTATTAATTCAGTTTTTCACAATATTTTGCCATATAATAACAATACTGCACCATTTTATCTGTATTGTTCTGTTCTAGCACATATATTGTGCCCAGTGGTTGCAGCCCTAACATATATCTATATATTATTCTGTTTTTATAATATGTAACCCTGCATCTCTATGACTCTACAGTCAATGTGGATTGAGCGCACCACCTTCTACACTGCATACAAGTTGCCAGGGATTCTGCGCTGGTTTGAGGCTACAAGCATGAGTCACGTGAGTATTAATCTATCTGCAAATTTGACAACAACAAAACTATGAATAATTCTTATTTCAGTGTTTATGTTCATGTATTTACTAGCAGTATTAAAGGATCTATGGATTAGGTGCATTCAACTGATTGAAGACTTGATAAAAGCACTGATTTTAATTAAAAGCCTTCACTGTTACATTTAAGTTGCTACCTTCATCAGAAGGGTGCAGTTACATGTTTTGTAAATATTATACATCTCATTCCTTTTTCTGTTAGACAACCGTAAGTCCTTTGGAGAACGCGATAGAGACGATGGGGAACACCAACGAGAAAATCCTTACCATGATTAATCAGTATCAGTGTGATGAGACCCAACCCATCAACCCCCTCTCCATGTTGCTCAATGGCATTGTGGATCCTGCCGTCATGGGTGGCTTCGCCAAGTATGAGAAGGTGTGTATTTGCATGGATGTGCATATTTGTATGTATGCTTTTCTTTGTTTGCTTGCTTGTTCACTTGCTTCTTTCTTTCTTTCACTTTGTAGTCTTTTTACTTCTCTCATAGGCGTTCTTCACGGACGAGTACACTCAAGAGCATCCAGAGGACAAAGAGAAGCTATTTCGCCTCAAAGATCTCATCGCGTGGCAGGTTCGCACAAACATGCTTGCACAGACACTTACACACACGCATACAAATAAGAACACAGCATTCCAATTCAGGTGGTTGGTTTTGAACTGTTGTTATAAGACTGAATTGCTGTGACATTTCTTCATGGCACTCTACTCGCACCCCTGTAGATTCCCTTGCTGGGCAGGGGGATCGCTCTGCATGGGAAGAGGGTGACTGACGACCTGCGACCTTTTCATGAGCGCATGGAGGAGTGCTTCAAACAGCTGAAGAAGAAAGTGGAGAAAGAATATGGAGTCAGAGAACTGGTGAGAAAGAGAGTGAGACTGACTGAAGGTTTTCAATGAATTCGTGTACATACATTCTTTTTGATGTACTTCTTTTTTTTTTTTTTTCACAACCCTCGCTCCTAGCCGGACATGGATGAAAGAAGGTCCACTCGTCCACGCTCTGTCCTCCGCTCAGTTCGTCAGTCCATCTGTTCCTTGCCTGGATCAGAATGTGGAACCCCTACTAAGTCACATCCAGACAAGTAACCACACCCTAAAAAGCCTTGCTCACTATGCCTGATTTAACTGATTCTGCATTGTGTGACTGTTCACGACTGGCTTTAAAATATACTCTCATGTCAGTATATATTTTAAACATATTCCTTTTATCGAAATAAAAACCATATTAACAAATATAACATTTCTTAACTGCTGGTAAACTACTGTATTCTTAACATTCTACATTCTTAACAAAGAGGTTCTGATGCTATACAGAACCTAAAAGGTTCTTAAAGAACCATTTAGAGCATACTTTCCATCATTAGAGATCCATTTATTTAGACAAACAACTATTTATGCATTCAGATAGTTGTCTGACACAGTGCTGTATAGATTTTCATTTATTAAAGCACCATCGAATAACCAGTTTAGACATTTGTTTGGAGGATTTCTTCAGTCTCAGGGATCATCCATCTTGCATTCCCTTGTTCATTCTCTAACCTGTTAGTCAGCACACAGCAGATACATGTACATAATCATATGTGGATAAAGAAATGCATTCCATTCACGCCTGTGTTGAATGTGATCAGGATCTGTCTCTGACCTCATCTCCAGTCGTTATCAGATTCCAGTATTCATTCTTAAAGGTTTGCGTACACTGCAGAAGGAACCTTGAAAATCACATGACTAGGTCCTAGATGAGACATGAGATGGTGGCATTTCATTAAAGAACCATTATAAAAACTCACATATTTACTGTGCTTCTATAGCACTCAGTAAAGTCCATGCTGTTTTTTATCATTGCGTTTAGACTAAATATTGCTGTGAGGGAATGTGACGTTAGCCTCAGCAGGTGCCCTGTGAACATGAATGTGTGCTTTTGTGCCTCCGTGTCATTCGACTAAATCACTAAAGAATAGCTCTGGTTAGCAATGGTCAGAAAATGCTTATGGAATATATTAGGCCTTGGATGGGTGACTTCATCTGAGTTTGAAACTAGACAACCAGAAACAAAGAGTAATGAAAAGAAAAAAGAGCACCAGGACTGATGATTTATTAATATGACAAGACGATAGCGCCCTACGTGGTTTTTCTGTCTCGTCATTTACTGGAAGATCAAAAACTGATTGATTCTTAAACCTAAGTTAATCATAGTCAGAGAAGCAGAGAAGTGCTTAAACTGACTTGTTCCTGACATGCCTTTGTGTTTTATTCACCAAGATCCTGACGTCCTGATCATTTTGTTTAGTTTGGGTTTATTGCCGAAGCCTGGGTTGCTGCTGTAGCGAATCCAGGCTCAGTGGGGCTGTGTGTGTCAAAGTTTAATCTGTCAGTCATGCAGAATAAGGCTTGGAGTTGCAGATTGTTTTGAGGTGGCTGCCAATTGATTAGTATTGATATTGAATACGGATGGCCGTAAACAATGCATCTGTCAGAGTCTTAGCTGAGTGTTTTTTGTTCCCATTTGCTTTTGCTTTCAGTTTTGCTACTGTGTTTTATTAAACCTTTTAAAAGGTTTAATGAGATTATTATGTAATTCTTGAAAATGTTCCATATATTTACCAAAAATAACCAATTTGTACAGAATCTGTGCCGTGACTGCAGTCCTCACAGCCATGGCATATTCAAAATCAGCTTGTTTTTTCTAGCTTATTGTCCTTATAGACTAGCAAGTGTAGAGTACATATGTAAAATAAAAAAAAATGTTTAAAAAAGTACATCAAGCCCTCTTTTTGAAAGATCAACTAAATTAGTTTTTCCATTATTTGGGCTCTGTAGTGGTACACTTTAGTCATTACAGTATGTACAGTTCTTTTTTCTCTCATTACCCATCTCTCTCTAGTGTCTCCCCGGACTTGGCTGCATCATTCCCCCCCTCTTTCCTGCCCCGGTCCAGTGGTAGTGTTAGTATGATTGATGACAGTGGAAATGAGGTGGAGGTAAGAATGTAGGAGCATAAGGAGCAGAATGTAATACTAATAGTATACACATGTATTTATTTTAGTTTCCAGATACTATGGGTGAACGTCTTTTCTTTTCTTGAGTGGTTCATCTTAAAGCATCAAACCTAAACTCTCAGTTTAAACCTAAAATCATAGTCATAACCATTTTCCATGAGCTTTTCTCCAACATGTCTACATGGATGGAGCTTACTTACATTTCTCCGTAACATAACGTCTATTCAGTCATCAAACTGCAACTCCAATGAATAGTGTAAGAGCATCGTATGTTATTGAAAAAATGCCATAAGAATTCAGTCTTGCTTTGAACAAGCCTGAATCTAGACAAACAAAAAGAGAACTGGGACTGATGTGTCATTAATACAATTCAGCACAGTTGCATAGAGCTGTGGTTCTCACATTGGTCCTCAGCCCCCGCATATGTTCCTCTTTTTCATTCAACTCAACTCATATGGGTAGGTGAAACATTTCAAACTGTCTTAAAGTACACTATATGGACAAAAGTATTGGGGCACACCTCTTAATTTTTGTATTCAGGAGGTCCTTACTTCAAATAAAGGGCAATCTTAAGCTTCAGCATATCAAGACATTTTGGATAACGCCAGCTTTGTTTGGGGAAGACCCTATCTATTCCAGCATGACTATGTCCCAGTGCACAGAGCAAGGTCCATAAAGTTTCAGTGTGGAAGAACTCAAGTGGCCAACACAGAGCCCTGACCTCAAAACCCATTCAACACCTTTGTGATGAACTAGAACAGATTATGAGAACATCAGTGCATGACCTCATAAAGACTCTACAGAATTAATGGACAAAAATTAGCACAGAAACTCTTAAATCTTGTGGAAGGCCTTTCAAGAAGAGTGGAAGTTATTGTAGCTGCAAATGAGGGACCGATTCCATATTAAAGCCTATGTTTTTGAATGCAGTGTCATTAAAGCCCCTAGTGGTGTAATGGTCAGGCGTCCCAATATTTATGTCCATATAGGGTAGCTGAAGACCACTGGTACAGAGAGTCCAACATGGTTTTCTATCAGTTAATTTGCTGCCAGCAGAAAATTAACACAACTTAAAAATTTAACACTTAACCTAAAAAACCTCGATTATAACAATAATTCTGAACCTGGCCTAGCCTGTTCACATTAGTGTCTTCTCCCTCATCTTATTCTCCCAGGTGAAGCTAAGGAAGTCCAAAAAGAGGAGGAAGCCAGGGACGAGAGGCAGCATGAACTTTATCACTGAAGAGAAAGAGGGTCTCAGCATCCTCGATTCCAAACGAGTGAGACAGAGCATTAAAGTGTTGCTAAATACATGTGACATCTTTTAGAGCAGTTAATGGAATCTTTTTCAGACACAAAGTGTTTTCATTTGCCCAGGCTGGGGGCGGAGGAATAAGACAGCATAAATAAATGAAAACAATAACAGCAGTACAGCCGCTGCTAGTAGAAAACTCTGCAATTACTGTGAGATTGAGTGTGTTTGATGCTCTGCTGTCCTCTAGCTGTCAAAGAAGCAGGAGTTCCGCAGCGACACAAACCTTTCCGAGCCCAGTGAAGAGAGCAGCCTGGCTAGCATTAACTCCAGATCACTGCCCACTATTCCTGGTAAACACACACACACACACTAAGAACCAGTTTATACCAGTTAACCTAAACAGTTAAAGCAGTAACTGTTTATTAATATGTTTGGCCTTATCACATAGTCACAGATCCCATGTACCCGGAGACTATCCCGAGGTCAATGGGTGCAGGGACTCACCCTGCGCAGGGTGTCAGCCCACCGCAGGGTGCAAATACACACACCATTCCCTCACAAACTCACACCTACGGTCAGTTTATAATCCCCAATTCATCTGACGCACATGTTTTTGGACTGTGGTAGAAACCATCTAATAACAGCAATAATAAAAATAATTTTAAAAAAATTATAAGAAAAATAATAAAATAATAAAAAATAATTCCACTCTGTACTGACTTGTTCCCTCTCACCGTCCTCTGATATGTATCATAGGTCTGCCACTGTCCGTGGCCAATGGCAGTGAGGAGATTGAATCCGCCCGATCTAGACGGGACAGTAAGAGCATGTCTGTGTGTCTGCCATCTGACCGCACTCATGATCGGCGCTCGAAAGGCGTCATTAACCTGATTTTCAAAACCCGGGTAAGTTAAACATGCATGACTGCTCTAAGTACAATTTCTTTTCATCCTGTATTGTCCCCTTAACCTCTCATGTGCTCCAGAAACACCATGTTTTCTTTTTGTAATCTGGGCTGCTGTGTGTGTATTTCCACAGTTGGGCTCCAAGTCAGAGGATGGAAAAGCAGCACCTGACCCAGCCAGCGAGAAATCATCTACTCGTTTTTAACTCTCTTAAGGTCTCCCTGTCTTTCTGAAATCTCTTAATCTTAAAAAGTGATGATAAATATAGACATGTTTGTGTTTTGTGTTATCAGGTTTAACTTGTATATGACAATGACAGCTTAATTGGACCTTTAAACAGAAAAGTATTGGTCTGCAAGAATGTACAGAATATGATGATGCTTTGTTTTCAGGATACTGTTAATGTTGCAGCTATACTGAAGAAAAATGATGGAATTCATGAAGTGAAATGAGCTTTCAAGCTCCACAAGTGCTAATATTTATCTTCATATGTATTATTTTTGATAATTGAAAAAGTAAATATCAGCGCACCAACAATGTGTCTGTTAGTGTGTAAATCTGATTTGTTATGTAAGCAAATATCTTTTCTAAGGTTTGTAAACTGCTCAATACAAAATAAAAAAAATAGTAAAAATGCAATAAAACGTGAAGTGAGTAAATAATTACTGATAATTAGTGGTATCAGCCTCTTCTGCTGATACCAGTAATTTTTTTAATCATGGTTTCCTGCACAAAGTTTTTTTAATAGATTTTTTAGGGCAAACAAGAATACAATTCAGTAGAATAGAGGGTTCCAATGTTATGTTTGAGGAAACTGTGCTTTTCTCTGCTCGTTAGCAAGATAGCACCATGGTCTGAACTGGAGATGAATTTTCCATTTGCTGAAGATTAACCAAGCAATACATTTCAGCCATTAAGACTGTAGTGCTTCCATTAAAAAGGATACTTTCCATTAAAATTATACTTCAAATGGATTCCTGGTCATGGTTTGCTTGTGTTTGGACATGGTGCCTGGCAACCCACCTGCAGTGAGTAAGCCTCTGCACTCCTGATTTGGGTTGCTAGGCGCCCGCTAGTTAAATCAGCTGTTTTCATTTAAGCCTCGTTTAGTTTTGATTGTTTCTGATTTCCTATTGGTGTTCGTGTTCTCCCTTCTTGTGTCACCCTAATGTAAAGCCCAGCCGGCCCAGCAGTATAGTTTGCTGTCTCCATCATGATACACCCTCGTGTTCTCCAAGAAAATTCGGAAGTGTCATCTCTCCTGCACTCGTGCTGGATCTCGCCTCTCCTGCTCCAGTCAGCTCTCCTCAGCGCCACGTTGACTGGAGTGCTCCAGCTCGCCACACTGAGAGCCTAGTAAGAGGCTCCAGCACTGAGTTCTCCCACAGTAAAGCTGAGATCTCGCTCTCCCTCTCTCTCTCAAGATTTTGAAGTAACCAGCAAGGCTGAAACGTCCTATGGCTGGAATCTTCTCACGGTGGCTGCGGCACATAGCAGAGCTTCTGTTTCCCTGTGCTCCTGTTGACTCCCCGGTCAGGCGTCAAGATTCATCAGCCCGAACTCAGTAGAGGAGCGACTTCTTGGCACCCTCAGATGAGATTGGCCCTCGTTTAAAGCTGGACAAAGGAGAGCAGCTCTGAGCGCTTACGTTAAAGACTGTTACTACATCATTTAATCTGAGCATAAGAATTATGTGAATAATGCAAATTGCCACCTTTCCTTGTTAATCATTTAATCAGCCTATAGACTTGAATGGTGACGATTTTAGGATGAGTTTCACCAGAGATATTTCATCAGTAATAAATAATCATTTGTTAGCCTCTAGTAAATTCCTGGAAGATTTTAATAGGTTAAGTCTAGGACATGGGCAGTTACATCATTACAGTGTTATTACCAAGCTGCAATTACTAATAATTACTAATAAAAAGGTTAAGACAGGTGTAAACAACTTAATCTTCTTCAACTTGCAGACTGACTCTAATTTTGAAATTTCTGAATCTTTTTTTGTTCTTAATTCAGTTTCAGTTCTTGAAAGGCTTTGCTTTCATAATGCCTGCCCTCAATAGTAGATCAGCATACATCATGCTAATCTTTTAATATATGTTATAACAAAAGTATGAAACACAAGAAAAGGAGTGTTTTTTTTAACAGATTTAGTTTTTTTTGTATATATTGATGACAATCTATCTCCAGGCAGAATTTTACTTTAATAAATGTACAAAGTCAAATAAATGCACAGTAAAATAAGTGCAATTTTACATTCAACTATCATTGGTGTCATGAATTTTTAAATGTATATACTGAAAATACTGCATTGCAACATTATGCTGGTGGCTAATGGTTAGGACCTTGCCCCTGCAATCCAAAGGTTGTGGGTTTGAATCCCAACACTGTTAGTGTCACCACTGAGGTACCCTTGAGCAAGGTACCATCCCCACACACTGCTCCCCGGGCGCCACCCGTTAGTGACAGACCACCAGTGTTGTGCCAGTTCATACTGAAAAATAACTAGTTCAAAATACAGTTCATTCAAATAAAAATGAACTAGTTCATGTTCATATTTCATTTTTTTTTTATTTGAACTAAGTTCACAGCTCAAAAAACAAACTAGTTCATGTTTTTTGTTTTGTTTGTTTTTTTAACATTTTCAATACTACGTCCTTCTATCTGAACCTCCTTCAATCTTTTCCTTCTATCTGTCACACGACTGAACAGTCACAGACATAAGTTACATTAAAAACCAATTTTGAGGTTGAGAATAGATCTTAACACTTAAGCAACGCATCATGTTATGGTGAAAGTGAAAAAAAGGAGGTGCAGGTATACTGTATATGGAATTTTTATTCAGAAAATATTAACACAAAGACATATCTTTTAAAGTGCTCGGAAAAGAACATAACTAAAAATAAACTAACAGCCGTTGTCTTTTTTTTTAAACCTTATCAAACTAGTGTAAATGTCCAGTGCTAAAACTCAAACATCCAGTATTTAGCTGTACTAAACATAAATATCTTCCTTTTATAAGCTTATTTCCCATGTGTATTTCTGCCAAGGCATCCAAACTTGAAGCACCAGCCATGCTCTTGTGCTAGCCTGCTAGTGATGTGTCATGCACAAAAGCATCGGCTCTAAGAGGTTTGTAGTGAATCAGAAGAGCCGACTCCCATCGAGTGAGAGCCGCTCCCCACTTTATTTCCCTTTCACTGCTCAGCTCACACTCTCAGTGGCTCAGTTCTGTTCACGGCAGAACTTTATTTTGTTTGGCAGCAATCACGTGTGGATATAGGATCGTACCATTATGTAAAAACAGAGAGGACGACAGACGCGACAGTCAGGTGGAGTGTCTATCCGTCTGTCCGTAGATACTAACTGAGAGGAGAAACTGCATCAGCCCATCCAAGCTGAGGCATTTGATTTTTCTGAATGTTTCTGAATATTTGGTTACTGCATTTGGTTCTTTTTCTGTTCTGTGGATTTGTTTGCCGTGTTAAAATTAAAAGTTTGATTCAAATTAGTGCTGTCAAGCGATTAACATTTTTGATCTAATTAATTACATGGTGTGGCGATTAATTAATCTAATTAATCACATTTAATTGCACATACATACAGACTTACAGCAGTTTTTTTACCATTTATTATTGAATACAAGCCTATAACTTAGGC
>JBBPCX010000135.1:4463022-4479180 GCA_037974365.1 Hydrocynus forskahlii | reverse complement strand
GGGGGGGGGTGAGAGAGAGAGAGTGTGTGCGTGCGTGTGTGTGCGTGTCTGTGTGTGGTGTTGGTCTTAGATACCTAAATTGTAACCAAAAATCAATATTTATTTGAGGCTGTGGTTAAGTCTGAATGGTCTCACTCTAAAAGTAAAGAACCGTCACTGCACTTTTTTGTAAGTCATTTTGTCTGTAATTATATTCTCTCTTTCTCTGTCTCTGTCTCTGTCTCTCTCACTATCTCTCTCTCGCTCTGTGTAGTTCGTAGCTCACCCTAACTGCCAGCAGCAGTTGTTAACTATCTGGTATGAGAATCTGTCTGATCTGAGGCAGCAGTCTATGGGGGTGAAGTGTCTGACTGTGCTGGGAGTGACTGTCGGACTTCCTTTCCTCGCCATCGCATACTGGATCATGCCCTGCAGTAAGGTAATTTCTTCACACACACATACACTCATTCACACGCACACATACATGACTACCAAAACTACCATTCAAGTCTAGAATCAGTGAATGCATTAAAAGAAAATATGTTGTGGATCCACACACTGAGGAGTCACCTCATGAGGTACACCTTTATTAGATATCCTTACACATTGTCTGGCTTTCAATGTACACTGTGTGAGCTTTTATTTAAAATTCGAGCAGTCATTATTGTGACACACAATTAAAAGATTGCCGACACACGGATGTAGCATTTAGGGTCTAGAGAAGTGTAATATTTTGTAAGATGCAGAATACCAGTTTGGAGAGTTTTTCAGCTGTACTACTATGGAGAAGTTCAATAAAGGTCACTCTTGAGCTCCTACCCCAGCTGGTCACATCTGGCTACTTGAGTTAGAGAGCTTAACCTAGGCACCGATGGAATTTTACCCTCACCGATAACCTGGAGTTTATGCTCTAGGTCTAAACGTGTCTGTTCAGTCTCCTGACGCAACTTTTCAATTGCCAGATTGAAACGCTTTTTCAAACGCGGCAGGAGACGTAACACTAACAGGTCAAAATAATACCTAATTTATTGTAATTAATATCACAAACAAGGCCAAACGAAACCCAAAATTGTAGAGTATGGAAATCAGTAAAGTCAGTAAAGCAAAGTGAGTGCATGGATGCGTGGACAATGCAGTGAAGCGTGTGGTATGCAAGAAAACAAATGGAAGGGAAAAAGGAGAGCTCCGATGGGTAACGGAGTAAAAGTGGTTTTAAGGAGATGGGAACACCGGGTCCAGGTGTCACCAATTCCACAAATGGTCTGCAGCCATGCCTACAGGGACGACACACAAAACACAGAGCAAGACAAACGCAGGCAAGGCCAGCAGACCATCACACAAATGAGTAAAGATTGGATTCCCGCTTTGTAGTGCGGAAAACTGTAATCTTTAAAAATATTAACAGCAGGTGACACAGTTGATAGTTTCATCATGGTGCTGTATTGCCTTTGCCAAACTTTTAAGTTATGAAGAACTGTATAAATTATTTGAGACTGGTGGCGGAGCTTCATGCCAAATTGCTATCTGAGCAACTACAGAGGGACCCAGAATTAACCTTGGAGGAAGCCGTCATTAGAGTTTGCCAGAGTGAACTCAACTGCAAGACATGTGCGAAGAAAAGCCATTGGAAAAAGTAAACAATGAGGCAGAAAGGTTCCAAGTAAGAAAACACCACAGGCAAAACAGAATTGTCAGACACAGTGCAATGGTGCGGGAAAGGCACTCATAGCATACAGCAGTGTCCAGCCTGTGGTGCAGTTTGTAAATACTGCAAGAAAAAAGGCTGTCATGTCAAAGTCTGCTGCTGAAAGATAGTAGGAGAAATAAATGCTGCCACTGAGACTCAATAGGACAGTACGTTCCTTGGTTCTGTAGTTTTGAAGCTTCATGGCTGATAAAATAAAAACCAGAGCTGTGGAAACTGTGGAAATGTAAAATCGATACTGGACCTGATATGGCTGTAATACTTACAGACATGGTCAGTGAGGGGTGTTTTGGCAAGTTGAAAAAGTCAAAAACAGTCTTGTGAAGACCAGGGCAGACACAGTTGCATGTAAAATGGAAATTCATAGCTGCCTTAAGCTAGAGTGGTAATCACATGATTTGTATGTAATGGTAGGTCTCACAGCTCCACTGCTTGTACATTCAGCTGTAAATGCACTTGGAGTAGTAGCTAGAATGGACACAGTCACTTTAAACAGCACAGTGACTGTAACACAATGATTTCTATACTTCTGAAGAGTTTAAGAAAGTTAAATATGAAGTCCCATTTTAACACAAAGGTGCATATCAATTTACCTGATGTCCACCTGATGGCTGCTGCGTGCTTGAGCAAGCACACTAATAAAATCCTGTATCGATGAATGACCAGATACATTTTCAGTTGATAGGGCATTCCAGCATTACATGCACTTCACTGGAGAGCTCACAGTGCACCGAGGATTGCTTCTGAAACATAGCAGAATAGCACAGTCTCTCAGATCCAACACCTTAAACAACATACACAAGGCATAAGAATATCACCACGGGTAGAACCACAGCAAAACAGTCAGTATGGTGGCCTGGTCTTTGGACTCGACTGCAGAAAATGATTGAGAAGTGTGATGAGTGTGCAAAGGAGCATACAAACTTCAAAGAACCATCAATGCCATCTGAGCTCCCAGAGGAACCTTGGTCTACAGTAGGTTCTGACCTCTTTCAACTTCATGACATGATATGCTTAATCGTAGTGGACTATTTCTCACAGTCTTATGAAGTTCTTTGAAGAACTGACATCCATGATAACTGAACCTGTAGTAGGCCACTTCAGGTTCATATTCACTCAATATGAGATAGCAGACATTGTGAGGACAGAAAATGAACCACAGTTTGCATCAGAATGTTTGCTTTAGACTGGGATTTTAATCATGTTACCGCCAGCGCACTCTTACCTTGAAGTGTAGCGAGTGGTCAGAATGGTTACAGTTTGTGGATGAGAAATAAAAAATCCTTACCTTAAACTGATGACATTAATAAACATTGGTCACCTTACTACAGAGCCTCTAATTGGTCAGAAAATCACAAACCTTTCCCAGTTATTCCACCAAAGCTGAAACCTGGATGGCAAACTTTCCAGAAACTATAAGAGAAAGTAGAGCCAGAAGACAAAAGCAGATAAGGAATATCATCAGATGCCATTGAGCATGCCTTTGGATCCAGCTGAACATTTGTGGGAAAGACATAAAAGAGAAAGCAACAGTTGTAAGCCCTGCAAAGGTGAACTGTACTATGTTAGCACACAGTGGTCCTCCGGGGGGAAAGAAGTTATTTGGGGGTGACATCCGAGTAATCTGTCCAGTCAAGTAACCCACCTGAACACCTGCCTGCCCACACCACAGCAGGAGACCACAGTAGCATCTCAAGCCAGTCACCTGAGACTTTGCCATCAAAAGCCTGAACCTACCAGGGGGTGTCCAGTGAGGGAAAGGCAACCTCCATAGCAAAAAAAAAAACCAACAAGATATTGAGTTGCTACTACTTTACTTCAGCCTTCATGACATTGAGGATCACATCCATATATGTGTTTGCTGAACCTCAATCCATTAGTATAAATGTTGATATATGAAGACCCCTCACTCTGCTCCAGCTTCCACTCTTCTCGGATAACTAGATTTTGCAACATGGCTACAAGGATTTTCTTTTATTCAGTCACAAGAATATTAGTGAGTCTGCACTGATGTTGAGTCACCGTTTCAGTTTATCCAAAAGGTATTTGATAGGACTGATGTTAGGGTTCCGTGCAGGCTAGACAAGTTCTTTCACCATGTCTGTTGTCAGGCTGCAATGGGACTTCAGTCCAGAGAGTAGTTCTCAGCTTGAATTCCACCCTGAATTCTAACCACGTGACTTAGATTCATTTTTCTAAGTCTGATTTATGTCTTGCCTGGACTGCTTTTTTTGCTCATCAGATTGCCGTACTGGATTGCATACTACGATTCAGCTTTGTTTGCTTGCTGGTCCTTCCATCATTTTGAATCACTGACAGTGGCTGTTTTTTGTAAAGAACTTGTCAGTGATGTTTTCTTCACATTTGAGTCTTCCCATCCTTGTGCACATGGGCAGAGCCTTTCGCCAACTGTTCCACAAAGATAGAAACACACAGTATTCTGTAATGTCATTGTATGCTGTGGCATTAAGATTACCCTTCAGTGGAACTAGGAGGCCCCAGGCCATTATCCCTCCTCCACCAAACGTTACTGCTGAATGTGTGCTCTAGTTGGTAACAATCTCCTCTCATTTAACAAACCCAGATGAATCCATCAGACGGCCAGATAGTGATGTGTCATTAATGTTTCCAGAGAACACATTTCCACTGCTTTGGAGTCCAGTGGAGGTGTGTTTTACCAGATTTGTTCAGGTTTTGGAAATGTATTAAAGCAGACACACATGCGCACACACACAAGCCACAGACATACTTGGGCATCTGTATTCAGAACACATCGACCACTTTAAAAGAGATGCAGAGGTAATCTGAGGTTCTTTGGGCTGTGTGTGTGTGTGTGTGTTCTCCGTGTTCACCAAGTATGAATTTGTCTATAATTACATCTCATTAAAGCATCTTCTTCCATTGACAGAGGCCATTAAAAAGAGACAGAAATGCAGAGAGAGAGTGGGGGCGGGGGCAGACAGGCTGAAAGAGAGAGCCAGAAAGAAGCTTTGAAAAAAAGGAAGATGTACCGGAGTAGCAGGTGTGAGAGGGAACGAGGGGGCAAGCTGATGAGTGTGTTTTTTGGGGTTTTTTTTGAAGGAAAGAGCAGATAACTCAGTGAAAAAATACACCTTCGAAGGAGTTGAAACATCAGCATGATTTGTACAAAGGGGGCACTGTAGACATTTAGGGTGTACACGATGAGAAAAGGAGCACTGATCAAATTTGTAAACTTGCTGTGTGTAATAAACCTACTGAGATGTTCCAAAAGCCTGCTGACTGCACAAACGTTCAGCAACAGTTCAGTCTAGATCAATCACGGCCCACCGTCAGAAGTCCATTCGGCCCGCAGCTTCGGTCTGACAATGTGCTATTTATGACTCGCTAGCTGTGTCAGAATAAACAAATCATTAAACTTTAAAAATGTAATTCCTTCTTTCACCACGGTGGCAGCACCATTCTAACGTAAACCCTCCGCTCATTTCTGCCGTGGTGACTGCAAAGAATTAGCAGCAAGTTGTCTGTTCCTTGATCAATCTGAAACTGAGCGTTTTGAACGGTAACATCTGTCACTATTAACAGTGAAAAGCCTAAAGCACACTAATGAACTTGGACTTATGGCACTTATTTTATTGAACTCTTGAATAAGATTTGGTTATAACTGTTGATGTTATGTACCTGTAGATGTGACACAAACTATTGCTTTCTGAAAGATCTTGTTAAAGACAAGGGCAAAATTCACTTGTTTTAAAATGTACTTTGCATTACCGATAACTCCTGTTTAAAATGTTCATGAGGCAAAGATATGTATCAAACTCATGGAAATTTAAGGTATTCTATCCAGTTTGTTCAATGTTATCTGACTGTCCCGATAAGAATGAAAGGCAGAATTGTGTTTTCAGAGTTGTTCACGTCTGCCTGAGTGGCTTATATTTGGTTACATTGCTATGTAAAAAAATAAAGATAATTGTGACAATGTTTTATAACAGTGTGTATTTTCATGTAACTTTTGTGGTTAAAAAAATGTCAGAAGGAACTATTGGTCCCTGGGCGTCTTCATTTTATCAAATTTGGCCCTCTTTGCCAAAAGTTTGGACACCCCTTTTAATATTGGAGTATGCTTATTTTTACTGTTAACTGACAAAACAAAGAGACTTTATCAAATACACACACATTACTGTTTCCTAAATGAAAACAGAATGACCATCCATCATGAATTTTATCTGATCTGTTTACCTCTTCTCTCTCTTCCAAAGCTGGGTCAGATTCTGCGGAGCCCCTTCATGAAGTTTGTGGCTCACGCTGTCTCCTTCACCCTTTTTCTGGGGCTGCTAGTTCTGAATGCATCTGACCGCTTTGAGGGTGTAAAGAACCTTCCCAATGAAACCATCACGGACCATCCTCGCCAGGTATTCCGGGTGAAGACCACTCAGTTCTCCTGGACAGAGCTCCTTATCATGAAATGGGTGCTGGGTAAGCATTGGTGCATTCTCAGAGAAGGGGGTGGGTGTGAGTGCATGTGGAAGTTGAATAGACTCTGATGTAAACATTGTTAAGGTTTACAAATGTGCCATTCACTCTTTATAGTCCATTTATGGAGATAAAGCTGCGAGAACACGTTGTTTTCAATTTTTTGATGTCACAAAATTTTTTGATGTCACAAAAACAAATTAAAAAACAGCCCATTCATGCGGAAGTCAAAAAAACTATTTTAGCTCAGGCAAGCTGATGAGTGGCTGCCGTGGCTTAAACTGTTCCCACTTTCTGGCAAGCTAAAAATATTTTAGCCCAAAATTGAAAACAGCGAGAACACGGGGGTGGGGGGGTGGGGGGGCGGTTTACTCCATCACAGGGGTCATCAGGTGTGCACTATTCTTCTTTGACATTTTATTAATAAGCTCATGACCGTCCAGAGTGTTCAATATCCCCCCAGTTACACCACCGTCAGTTCCATACCTTCCTGCTCCCAAAACATTTTAATTTCATTTTAAACTCATTACCCTTAAAGAAAATGTAACGGTGAACTTCAACAGTGCTAGAATGTAAAATACCGATATTTCTCCTCTACAGACTGCATAGTAATTCATGCTTGTGCGTTTTCTTTGGTATGTGCTGTCGTTTTCTTTGATATAATCAGGGTAAATACAGTAATACATGTATTTAATTTACTGTAAAAAAAAATACAGGGTTTTAAGAAGAACAAAACCAAAAACACGACACTCGAGATGCTCAGTGGGGGAAATTCTGGACTGCACAGCAGCCACTCTTCAGCAAGGAAAAATAAATAACTTCTCAGACTCGTACTTTCAAACCTCCCGCCTCTGAGTAGATAGATAGATAGATAGATAGATAGATAGATGCTTTTATTGTCACTATGAATACAATGAAATTACAATAGCTCACCACAGTGGTGTTAATCAACATGCGACATGAATACACACAATCAGATTCATACACCACAAACAACATTTAACGGCAGCCAAGGCAGGTAAAAAGGTAGATTAATTGGTATTACATACAGTAAAAGTGTGCAAAAGAGTGCAAAGATTATTAGGAGTTGTAGTTATTGTAGACTAATTATTTAGGAGCTGAATGGCTTTAGGAAAAATCTGCTGGTGCGTGTTCTAAGTGACCTATACCTTTTCCCTGAGGGCAGAAGTTCAAAAAAGCGATGACCAGGATGAGAAGTGTCCTTAATGATGTTATTTGCTCTGCTGTGATAGCAAATGTTTGCTATGTCATCAAGTGAGGGAGAAGGGGAGCCAATAATTTTGCAGGCAGTTTTTATGACCCCCTGTAAAGCCCCTGTCTGCCACTGAACACCCTGCATACCATGCGGTGAGGCAGTATGTTATTGTGCTCTCGATTACTGAATGGTAAAAAGAAGACAACAGTTCTTGACATAGGTTGAGCTTTTTTAGGACTTGCAGTTTTTAAAACACTTGGTGACAATGGGTGTAAGAGCAACTGGTCTGGAATCGTTTAAACTTTGGATGACTGTTTTTTTGGAGATTGGGATGATGACAGCTGATTTTAGGCAGGAAGTAACATTAGCCTGAGCAAGAGAAGGATTGTAGATGTTAGTGAAGACCCCAGCGAATTCAAAGGCGCATGCCTTGAGCACCTTCGCAGGTATTCCGTCTGGGCCAGTCGCCTTCCGAGGGTTCAATTTCCTAAATAGCTGACGCACTTCATGTTTCTGTACAGTCAGTGGCTGTGTGTCCGTACCAGGGAAGCAGCTATGGGCGGATTTTTTACTTCGAACCGTGCAAAGAAGCAGTTAAGCTCGTCTGCCAGTGAAGCGGTGCTATTTCCATCGGTTATGGTGCTGCTGGAGTCCCTGCCTGGGATTGTTGGCAGAGAAGTGCTCCTCAATTTTCTCTTTGTAAGCCTGCTTAGCCCATTTGATGCCCTGTTTCAGATCAGCTCTTGCAATGGTGTAGAGCGCTCTGTTTCCTGTCTTGAAAGCCTTGTCGTGAGTTTTGACATCTTTCGTCATCCAGGGTTTCTGGTTAGGGTAGACCCCTTTTCGTTTCCTCACAGTGACATTTTCAATACAGCTGGTAATGTAAAACAGGACAGTTTGTGTGTAATCCCCTAGGTCATGTTGTTTAAAAATGTCCCAATTAGTCTTTTCAAAACAGTCCTGTAGCTCGTAGAGAGCTCCTTCAGGCCAGGTTTGTATTATTTTTACAGAGGGCTTTGCCTTCTTCCTAAGGGGTAAATAAGCTGGGACAAGAAACAGATAGATATGATCAGATAGGCCAAGGTGAGGGAGGGGCACAGCTCTATAGGCATGCTTTATATTGGAACACACGTGATCAAGTGTATTCCTTCCATGGGTAGGACATTTCACATGTTGTGTAAAATTGGGAAGTACGGTTCTTAGGCATGACTTATTAGCATCACCAGCAATGATGTGAATGCCATCCGTATAAGCCCTCTGTTGTTTGTTTATTTTATCATGCAGGTAGTCGAGAGCTATGCTAGTGTTAGCATCAGGTGGAATGTCACCACAGCTGTGGTGATAACTGCTGTTAGTTCTCTTGGCAGATAAGAAGGTCTGTGTATAACTGACAAGGTCTCAATATCCGGCGAGCAATAATTGTCTATTATGCGGCTCTGTGTGGACCAATTATTATGTACAAAAATGCACAGTCCACCCTCTCTCCTCTTACCGGAGTCGCTATTGCGGTCCTGTCTGTATAGTGAACGACCTGCTAACTGTACAGCAGCATCGGGGATGTCCGGGTGTAGCCATGACTCGGTGACGATAATAAGCAGTCTTGTACTGACTTATTGTTAGCGATCAGAAGTTCCATACAGCTGACTGTGACGTCCAGACTGTGACGGGACAGCGCTGAGCAGCGGAAGCTCAGTCCGTACAGGTGTCTGATTGCCTTGGTAACCGCCGGGCCCAAACATAAACAACCAGCACGAGGAGGCATGGCGCACGAGACCCAGACATCACAGTCAGCTGGACTCAGGGGCGGGAGGTTTGAGAATCTGCGATGGACTGAAAACGCCACTGCTGATCCATATTAAAGTGGGGGGTTACTGTATATACACATATATACACATATATATATTTACAGTTCAGTAGTCGCGGCTTCTGTCTCTCGATTCTTTCGGAGAACTGAACTAATCATTTTTTGCAGAAACTCCTGCACATTCGTAGAAGCAACAGATATCCTCTGCATTTTTTTTTTGCTTTTTTGACGCCCGGGCCTCGTCCGCCATGCCCCCTCGTCCTAGTTCGGGGTTGTTTATGTTTGGGTGCAGCAGTTAGTAGTCAGACGCACCTGAACAGAATGAGCCTCCTCTGTGCTGCGCCCAAATATAAACAAACAGCACAAGGACAAGGGGTTGTGGCAGACAAGGCCCGGTCGTCACAGCTTTTTTTGTGGCATTACATAATTTTTCATGCATTTTAGTGCTAAATTATTAAGAAATTATCATTTACTAATTTTGTAACATATTTTTTTATGTTCATTCAGCTACATTTCCATATAAAATATAACTATACATTTTTGGTACTGTCCAGAAAACACAAAGAAACCATGTCTTAAGATAGGGAATTACCCTATCAGAGGTGGGAGGTTTGAAAGTAGCCAATCCAAGAACATTACTTATTTTTCCCTGCTGCTGATTGGCTGCTGCCCTGTGACGCGTCTCTGTAAGCTGTAGTCCAAAATTTTCCCAGTGTTCTCGTGTTTTTTGTTTTGTTCCTCTTAAAGTCCTATTTTTTCATTACTGTAAATGAAATTAATTTATTACTGCATTTACCCTGCTTATATTTTACTTTCTTGCTCTGTGGGAGACAGCAGTTCAATGTAAACTGTTCAGTATGAATAGGGGTTTACCTTTACATTTTCTTTAAGGGTAATATATTAAGCTGAGTTTAAGATGAAACTCTTAATACATCCCCAAATTGGGAGCATATTTGGGGGTATATTTAGGGTTTACACAATAAAAATAGGCATTTTTATGCATTTTTTACTACATTACAAATTCAACTTTTTTCACTATACGCGGGGGCTCTTGGAACGTAACCCCCACAATTGTTTTTGAAAGCTAATAATAATATATCATCTCCATGATGTGTAAACATATAAAAATATACAGAAACAACCACATCTCACTAGCACTACTCCCTACCCTTGACAGAAGCTGCCCCTAGGCTTCAGTATGAGAAGGAATGGTTTCCATAGAAAAGGGGTCAGTGAGTGGCCTTAAATCAATTCCACACCCAACACCTGACTCAAAAGCCCGAGGATGGGCAGGACCAGCCCTGAGCCTATCACACCTTGCCTGGTGATAATACAGCAGACGAGATTTTTTCAGAGTATGAACCTGACTGTTCCAGCGCTTTTGGCCTAATCTCTTATTTGCTGCATCACAAGGGTCCACTGATCCCCTGAAACTGAAAACACACTGACTCAGAGCTCAGTCGAAGTCACTGGATGGCTTCAAAATGCCTCACTGTGGCAACAAAACCTTTTCCATTCTTCTCATTTGAAAATGGCACCGGCCCTTTGCATTTCTGTCTACACTTCATGATGAAAGGACCAATAGATTCAAGAGTCAAAGATTCAAGATTCAAAACGTTTATTGTCATATGTACAGTAGAAATTACATTTCTCTGTGCAATGAAATTCTTTCTTTGCTGTCCACACACAAATGGTGAGGTTAGGTTAAGAGTTTTTATATAAAAAATAAGTTAGTGAAGACTTGAGTGTGATGTGCAGATGTAGATAAATATTAACTGTGCATTTGTAAAATGAAGGAAATGTGCAAAGGAGCAAAAATCACAGTATGAGGTAGATGAAGGGGATGTGCAAAGGAGCTGGTTGGGAAACTCAATGGCCAAGAGGCTTCTCTCTGTACTGCCTCTTGGCCGTTGAGATGGCTATCCTCAAACCATACTTCGCAGCTTTGTACTCCGTCTCATTGCCTGATCTGAATGCAAGAGAGCATGTGTCGTATCTGGCTGTTGATCCAGGGCTTCTGGTTGGGAAACTTTCTTACTTGTAAAGCTTTTTCTTACAATAGAAGAATGTTTACATTACATAACACAATGTTAAGAATATTTTTTCCTTCTCCTTCTCCTAACTTTTTTGAAGATATGAGATTCCATTAAGACTATAGCTTTCAAGTTTAAGAGTCTTACCAAAGCTCTAATTTATGGATCTTTCAAACATTACTTTCCCTAAGAAGTTTGGTAACCTGCAGGATCACTGCATACAATATGATATATATTCTTCAATTTGATCTTATTTTACCATTGTTTAACCAAGAAAAAGTTGAGATTGCAGATTTCTTTTACAAGGGAGTCCTGGCGAAGTAGCAACAGAATAAAACAGAATAAAAAAAGACTTACAAACAACTACGAACATACAAAGAAATTGAATAAATAAAATGAAAGAATCATTCAAAACAATTACAAGTTAACAACTACACCTCCAGGTCCTTCAGAATAAATTTGAACTGATCCAAAGAGATGGGATTTGTAAGATTTAAGCTTCCTTGCAAATTATTCCAATCAGAGGGAGCACAATACTGAAATGCCATTTTTCCACTCTTTATGCAACATACCTTTCAACATAGATAGTAAGCGATTATGAAAATACATATTTCCATGAATGCCTAGTTATTAAATTCAGCAATTCTACATTGGTGTCTATAAGGAGCATGTTTCCAACCACCATTCCTCTTTTTCTTTTCTCACTTTCTTGGGAAAAAGTATGTAAAAAATGGTCTTATGTTTAAGCATCTGGTATTCCCTTAAGTGCAGTATGCCTCTATTAGACACAGAGCCCACAGATGGTGGAGAATGTTAGGAAAGGTGAAAACACCCTGAAAGCTGTTCTAGTGTGTGATTTCCCTGAAGGTCTTCATGATGGGGAGAGGTAGCCGTAAATCCGTGGTGAATCATAAAAACATTCTGCTCACACAAGTTCACAGTAGGCCTATGTGTATAAGTAGCTGACTGAAGTACCTGAATGCTGAAAACACATTTGAGCTATTCCCTATTCGAAATCTGTGTGTATTCAGTAGGTGGATGCCGCTGAGTGGTAGAAAGCAGCAGCTTTCCTTTACTTGCTGTCTCTGTGCTTTTACCTCTCTTTTTTCTTTCTCTTGGCCACTTCTGTAGGGTTGTTATGGTGGTGTGTTTGTGTGTGTGTGTGTGTGTGTGTGTATTGTGACACTACCGCATTCTTACCAAGGCAATCTCTGAGAGAACATGAGTTGTGTGTATGTATGTGTGTGTGTGTGCGTGAGAGAGAGAGAGAGAGAGAGAGAGAGAGAGAGAGAGAGAGAGAGAGAGAGAGAGAGAGAGAGAGAGAGAGAGAGAGTGGGGTTTGTGCTTGATTCTCATTCCAGCACATTTTCTGCCTACAACAGTAATTGTACCAGAGATGATTCTGAACAGAGATAGATTTCAATAAGCCATTTGCAGTTCCCTGCCCGTGTGTGTGTGTGTGTGTGTGTGTGTGTGTGTGTACAGGTGGCAGGTCTGTTCTGTGAAGATTAGTTTGTATATTAAAAAGTGATATGCATCATCCACATGCCTAAATACATAACTGAGATACAGATGGGTAACAAATGAAATGAAAAGCCAAGATAATGTCTTAGTTAGGTGTTGAGCCACCATGAGACCACCCAGAACAGCTTCAGTGCAATTTGGCATAGAATCTGCCTGTCTCTGAAGGTGTACTGGAGGGATGGAACACCATTTTACTTAAAGAAATTCCTTCGGTTGGGTTTGGTGGTGGTGGTGCCAGTCTAAGACATCGACCCCAAATCCTCCTGTTCAGTAGGGTTGAGATCTGTGTGCTCTTTTTGGAAGAGACCACTCCAATCAGGACAGAAGTGTTTAATCATAGAATAAAGGTCATCAGTCTGAATGAGTTTGTATCGATTTGCGAAGACTTATCCTTTTAAATGAGACAAAGTGGCAGCATCACAGAGCCAACAGACTTTAAAGGTCTGTAGTGTTCTCTAGGTTGTCAAAAATATAATGAAGGATGATTATCTGACCATATCACTTTTCTCCGTACATTAGTGTCTGTTTTCAGAATGGTCAAGTGTATGTTACTATTTACAGCATATGAGGTTGTAACATGTACTGTGTGTATGTGTGTGTGTTTGTGTGTGTGTGTGGGTGGGTGGGTGTGTTAATGTTTGCATATGTATTTACAATTTTATATTTGCAATTTTACAGTATTTTCCCTGTATGATTTGGTACATGTGTTTATTTGTGTGTGTGTGTGTGTGTACGGAGTAAATGTAAATTCTCTCTCTCTCAGGGATGATTTGGTCTGAGTGCAAGGAGATTTGGTCTGATGGCCCCCGGGAGTATGTCATGCACCTCTGGAATGTCCTGGACTTTGGCATGCTGTCCATCTTTGTGGCATCCTTCACGGCTCGCCTCATGGCCTTTCTGAAAGCTTCAAAAGCACAGCTTTATATCGATCTTCACGTCCCCAATCACGACATCAGCAATGCCTCCCTGCCCGCTGATGTCGCCTACTTCACATATGGTGAGTAATTTACTCTGGTCAGGCAAAACAAAGAACAGACCTCTCTGACAGTTATTCAGCTTATCATGTTTGGGAGAAGAAGGGTTGTGTGTTGGATCCCAAGAACACCATACCCACAGGGAAGTATGGAGGTGGGCGCATCATGATATAGGACTGCTTCTCTGCAAAGAGTACTGAGGTGTTACAGGTTGTCAAAACTGAACTACAATCCTGCAAAAAGCTAATTCGTTCTTATCACAGATGTTTAAAAGCCAAAATTGTGAAATTGCAATGTTATTCATTTCAATCTTCTAGTTTTCATTTTGCAAGGCTTTGTTTATGCCTATGAATATATACTTCATAAAAACTTTCAAAACCTCACTGTGAATGCCTACAATGTCAGAGCACAAAAAGGGAAAACATATTTTGCTGAAGTAGAAATAGAAAATGGAATTTCTTCTTCAGCTCCCACCTTACATTAAGCTTGGTTTGAACGTATGTAGTGTACAAACATGGAAAAATACAAGAGGCCACTTATCCCTTTTTTCTGTTCACTGTTTGTACAATTTGCAGCACTGTGTGTGTAAAATGCATGGGTTGCTATGCACAGCTGTGTAAAACATAAGAAATGCCTTCATATGTGTTGTAAGATGAATAGTGTTTGTATAGCAGTTTTTCTGTGTGCTGCATTCCAGCTGTTTCACTCCTGATTCAGTTTGCTGATCGGATGAATTTACACACTATGCACGTGTAAATGTCACACATTTACACACTATGCACTTAACATTACTATTTTAATTGTTGCAATTGTAAAATAATGTAAGAGGGTCGTGTAGTTCAACATTTCCGAGGTACAATAAATTATTTGTCTTTTTTTATTTTCTCCAAGCATTTTTTTGGAATTTTGAATCAAGTGTGGTCAATAGTGTATAAAACAACACTGACATGCACATTTTACAAAAACACACTCCCACAAATTGCAAAAGCAATTACCAGAAAAAAAGTGGTCTCTTATTTTTTTCCAAACTGTCCTTTACATTGTGTGAAGATGTGTTATATTGCTAGCAATATGTGCACAATCAATGAGGCAATAAATAGTCCTGTGTTTAGGGCTAGGATTTTCCAGTACAACAGCATAATCACCACAAGAATAAGTTTGAAAGCTATGGTAAAGGCAGCTCAGATAAAGGGTCAAGGTACCTTCATGCATGATTCTTGAGTTAGGTCAAAGGTGATGGGACATTATGAATAGATGAGTGGTAGCAAATGGTCCATATGACCTATAAGCATCCTTAAATGGACTGACCTATTCTGTATTCAAGGTTTATTATCTATCCGACATTCAATAGACTCTTCTCACAGTCAACGTGTCATCACACGGAGCTGTAAATAGTAGCGTTATTGAACTTCTACCTGCACCGTTGATCATAAAGAGATGCTGGTTTTCAGCCTTTCTCAAAAGAAGCTTTAGGTTTAAAATCAAGTAGCATGCCTTGTTTGGCCCATTGTATGATCATCAGTAGTCAAGGTCTGGAGTCTAGAGTCATAATACGTGCGGACTGTTCTTGGACGGTCCCAGGTTTGAGCAGATATCTGGCATGTATTTTGCCATGTACACATGGTTGCAAAAGCATATATTGCCAATCACTCTACTCAGATAGGGAAGGTGCAACTCAATGTGTTGGTTTTAGAGTAGTCAGACACGACTAAAAGCTATAAAATACTGGATATTATCTGAGCGAATGGCATGAATTCATTGCTTCATCAGTAGGGAATGAGTGAAAACTCCAGTAAAGCAGTTTGGTTGAATTATTGATGCATTTTGGAATGCAGCAATGATTCAGAGCGGTAGTCTCATCCATTGTTCACAAAGTCATTTAATGCTACTATTTGAAACGTGTGAGATAAAAGACGACTCCATTCACTAAATGTAAGTTACACACGTTAGGCCCATTAACCTGCATAGCCCTTCACTCTCAAGCCTTAATCTGTAACTCTGTCTCCACTACTGCCTTTGTCTATGAAGACTATGGTACCGATCCTGAATCCTGATAAACAGCCCTGGGTAGAAGAATGTTCAGCCACAGCTTCAGTTGTTATCAATGCTGCTATCTACTGGTGTACACTGGTAATGACATGGATGACTGCTCAACTGGAGAACCAACAGAGGAAAAAGGGCTCAGAGGGAGAGATGGAGAATGCTGAGAGTAAGAGAGGAAAGTAGAGAGAGAGAGAGAATAAAGATAGAGATGTGATGTAGAAATGGGGAGAAAGTATATAAAGAAAGTGAATTTTGAAAGAAGGGAGAGGTAGGAATGAGGAGGAGAGAGAATGAGACCGACTTAGTAGTGCTTTTATCCTTTTATCTGTTCCATCACAAACAAAATAAGAGGTGTGTGTGTGTGTGTGTGTGTGTGTGAGAGGGAGAGAGAGAGAGAGAGAGAGATAGAGATGCAGAGTGATGCTAAA
>JBBPCX010000135.1:4415030-4441872 GCA_037974365.1 Hydrocynus forskahlii | reverse complement strand
ACCAAATTTCCTGTGCCTTTGTAGCTCACACATCCCCAAAACATCAGCGATCCACCACCGTGTTTCACAGTAGGAATTGTGCACCTTTCATCATAGGCCTCGTTGACTCCTCTCCAGATGTAGCATTTATGGTTGTGACCAAAAAGTTCAATTTTAGTCTCCTCTCTCTAAATGAGAGAGGTTTGAGGCCTGTCTCTGTACTGTTGTAAGCAGGATACTTAGTGGCATTTGTATAGTAATGGCTTTCTTCTGGCAACTTGACCATGCAGCCTTTCTTCAAGTGCTTTGTTATTGTGCATCTTGAAACAGCCACACCAAAGAAGTCCTTTTACACCTCCTCAACTTTGAGGATCTGGATCTGGCAGCTTCCCTGCACTGCCTTGTGATGTTTACTCCTTTGAAGAATTAAATAGTCACAAATGGGAATGTGATGAAATGAATTTTAAATAAACTTTACTAATTTTCCTGGACTCTTAGTCTCTGTATAAATGTACTCAGTTCAGTTAAATGAATCTTGTTACACTGGTGTTTAATGTGGGCATGAACACGCTCAAACAGGGCACCACATGGGGACAAGCAATGCCACAAACTCTTTAATGCAGGTCAATGGAAAACTCGCTCCTGCAAAAACAGGAGGTCATGCAGGATCCGTCTTGCTCTTTGAAGGCACCTGTGATCTCACAGCTATGTGTGACATCACAGCTGCCAGGCGTCTCCCTGACCTCAAGCAGCCCAACACCTTCTCACAAAATTCACTGCAGATGACAACAGTGAAGCCATATCTTTTGGGTGATAATGTAAATGACAAGCTGAAGAAGGAAATCCTAACCCCACTCACAGCTGTGGGTGAATATCATTGCTGTCATTACTGACTGGAACAGGCCCCAAAGCCAGCAATGCCTCGGATCATCCAGATAACAAGGTGTTGGCTACAATAATAACTAAACAGAACACATCATTGAGATGGTGGGCGTGGATAGTTTCTGGACCCTATGGGGGGAATAGTGGAAAGTGGTTGGTTTTAAGGGACCTACTTTGGCACGGGTAATGTTCAAAGTCACTGCTGAGAGCACATCTGTGATGGAAGAGGATGGGCACCTATTGTTGGTGCCCCTGAGAGAAGCAGAGAAACAAGAAACCTGATACCAAAGGTCAACCAAAAGTCCACCAAAAGGCTCACAATTTTTCCACCTTCTCCACCTCTGGCAGCACTGTCATCCTAGTGTGACCAACTAAAATGGCACAGCCACATAAAACCTTTAGAGCATTACGTTTTGCATGTGTCCATAGGAATGTGTGACAAGGGGGAGATTTTCCTGGTGTGGTTTAGTTTGAATTTTACTGCGATTTCCTTTAATTTGATAACTTGTATAATCACTATGATGTGTGTGTCTTGCATGGGTGTTTTAAATGATCTCCTTGTCATCTCCACCAGCCAATGGCAGTTTTGTTAGATTCACCCCTGACGTCAGATGACCTGATGCGGCCAGTGGGAAGCTAGTAGAGGCGGGATTTGAGATTTAAAAGATGGCGGTACACCATTGCTAGGGGCACAGCAGAGCGGGTTGGAGGGTTAGCCACCCAGGGGGCCCTCAAGGCTGCCATGAGTAGTACTATCTAGCGCGAGGGACACGAGAAGGCAGCAAGTTGTAGCGTCTAGTGCATCTGTACATGCTCGGAGGTGAAGGAGGGACCCCGAGTGGAAAAGAAAGGGGCCTCAAGACGGATTTCGAACCCAGTCCGCAGCAGCCCTGGGCAACTGACTAGTCATTGCCTGGGCTTTGCGTGAGTATTCGCTTCGTTCCATTGTGTGGCTAAGCCATAAGCCCTCCCTGATTGAGTTGCGTCAGTGGGGTTTTTGCAGGGGAACGTAGTTTCTGGCATGTGTTTGCTCTTTTGTAGGGCCGTAACACGAGTGAGGACCGGGTGTGGACGTGACCAGATTCAGCTGGACTAGGCCTAAGGCTGGAACAACTTTTGGGGGACTGTGCGGTTGTCATTTGGACTCCACAACTGATATGCCTGTCGGCGGTTTGTCCTGTATTACTGCTGCCAAGCTCTCGGGGCATTGTTTGCATCTGGCATCTTTGTTTTTAAGACTGGTCTAGACACATGTTTTTACTGTGACTTAGGATTGGGTTATGTTTTTGGGATTCCCTTATGTATTGTCTGCTTTTATAAACTGTGTATTAAAGTCACGTTTTGGTGAAAGTTAACCCAGTTGGAACTGAACCTGTACAAATGGTACTAGTAGGAATGAGTTCTTTAGTATTATGAGTCCCAGTACTCCTAATTACTGGGTGGCGTAGTCGGCATCTACATTCGTTGTCAGTGGTAGGTATTGTACTAATTCTTACCTGTAGCCTAGCCAAAGCCTTATAGCCTTACCGCCAGTTACAAATGTCCAGAAGGGTCTGGCCATTGTTCACATAAGTAACTCATCAACAAAAATGACATTTAGTAAGGATGATGCTAAATTGTAGCAGACATTATCACTATTAGGGATCCTAATTTTATTTATCTGCTTAAAGGTGGTGTTTGACATATTTCAGGGCCTTTTGTGGGTCATTGCCACTTGGAGGAATCCAAATCAAACATCAGGCTTATCCCAAAGCGTGGATCTGACAAGGACAAAAGCTGCTAGTCACTTCACCACTGTAATTGGAAGCTATCTAAAGGTCTGTATATGCTGTTCTTGAAAGTCCAGGTTTCTGGCCTTTTCTACTTACTCAAAATAGCACCACTTTAAAAGCACCATAGTAATGTAGTCTCAGAATGATATATCTCAGCAGGGCCACAGCTCTCAGTCGGAGAGTAGCTTTTCTTCAAGCCCCAGCACCTTCTTTGATAGTTCTACTACAAAGGTCTTTTGACCACGTTCTTTCTTCTCCTTAACTACATCAATCCTTGGTTCTGCCTCTTGGATCGCCCTTAACTTTCCAATAGTAATAATGTAGCCTCTATGCTGTAATTGTTCTCAGTGTGCTAAATCAGTTTGGGCTTTGTATCAGTTTATTTATCGGCCAGAGCTACCACAGCTTTTCAGCCACCACCCCCGCCCCATTGCTTGCTTTGTCTTGTTTTAATTCCAAATGCATTTCAGTTGGAAAGAGCATGAACCTCATACTGACACGGCCTGTGTAGTGGGGTGTATATCTACACATATAACCATAACAAAGGAGACTGACATACTGTAAACACACATAGTCAAAGACACGTTTGTCAGTGTACTGCAGACAGACTTTCTCTGGCAGCAAGAGGGTAGCATGCTATAGGTGGCATTAAGTCACATGCTATAGGTAGCATGTGACTTAATGACAAAATTCGAATAACTGAACTTCCATTCCTGTTTGCTTTTCCTGATTTTCGTCTTATCTGGAATCCATGTAAATCAATAAAAACAAGGAACGCAAATAAACACAGAAAAGGAAGTATTTGGATGCAGTGTACTTGGATGTTGTGCCATTTAGTGTGGCAGTAGACTTAAAATGACAGGCCAATGAACAAAAGGTGAAAAAGATTTAGGGCTTGGCTAGAAACATTAGCAGCTTAAGACCCATAAGCCCACCTCTGGCGCTGGCCATAGGGCTTACTCTATCATTCTCATCACCACACACTGCAGAACCAAAGACAGAGCAGTATAGAGCTGTTCTAGGAGGTCTGGAGGTTTGTGTATGTGTGTATGTGTGGTCGTTGAGAGCGCAGGTCACTTAAGAATGAGTTCACTTTGTCAAACTGTCAAAGCTTGCACACACACATACATGCATACACACACATACACAAACCTCCAAACCTCCTGCTCTGTCTTAGACTCTTTAGTTTGTATAGATACAAAATGACAGAAATGTGTGTGCATGTGTTTGAGTGTGAAAGAGAGAAAGAGAATGAAGCGGAAGGAAGAAGAAGGCTTTCTTCTGAGTTTACCTTTCACTCAGTAGTGTTTAATTACTGATAAACTAAAGCATTTTAATTCAATGTGTTGCATTTTGATCAAATGAATAAAATAAAAGGTTCACATCTGAGGACACATGTAAATAAATCTCTGGAGAAATAAAAAGGGGTGAGATGATTTGACAGCACATATATGACAATGGTGTAGCCTGCGCTCTTGGCTTGGTGATTTGCAGCAGTGTGGCTAAAATGCTCTTCCTGACTCTTCCTGGCTATGCTTTTACACATCTCCTATAGTACAGGGACCAATAGGAAGATTAGACACACTTTGTTGAATTCATGTAAAGATTAACATTGAGAAATTCTATGTGCTTTTTGTCGTAATGGCTTTTTCTTTCCAGTATGACTATATACACTTTCCTGCCACAGTTAAATACTAGATAGAACTAAGACATGACACAACAATCCTACAGCTATGGTTATTATTATTATTTTTAAATGAACTTTGGTATAAAATACATCCAGCTAGCTAGCACAATTAAAAAGTATAACTTCAACCTGAAACAGTGCAGAGGACTAGAAAATCCACTTGATTGACATGCACCGCAGCAGAAGGCCTGGAGGAAGCAATCCTGCTTTTCCTGCATCTTCAGGGCTCCACCTTACCCACCACCTCAAAACCTATTCTCATCATTGCTTTAAAATCTCATCAAGTGCTGCAAAATCCACTTTGCCCTCTCATCTATACACATAAAAGAATGTCAAGGGAAAGCTGAGTTGATATCAGAGAGAAATCAAGAGATTTGAGCTCATAGTGTGCTCCACATATGAGTATTTCCCTTTGGTTTTCATGTCATAGCACACAGTTGATTTGATACAACAGCTTTAATATTGAGAAGAGGCAGAGGGAGAACCTATAGCTCCTACTCAGTGATGCTATCAGCGTGTGAATGTGTGTCTGTTTTTGAACATTTTTAGAACAAAAATGCCCAGAAAAGAAAAACCAACAAACAATATATGTGTGTATATTTAAAATATATACATGATTTTAGCTGATATTCTGTCTCTTTTCATAAAAATGAAACTACCTCATAAATTAGAGACTGTTCATTTTTTTTGTACGTCAGCAAACCTACAAATTCAGCAGGGGATCAAATAATTATTTCCCCCACTGTACACACGCACACATATATATATAGAAGTGCGGATAGGAAGATGTCTCTTAGTCCTGACAATGTATTAAGAGTCCATCTGTTCTGTTAATGAAATCTCTCACAGCTCAAGTCGTCTCTTTGCTCTCTGCTTCACTAAAACAAATACACACCCACCCACACACACCCTGCAAAACAAACAAACAAAAAAGGCCCTCTTCTTCCTTCCCCATGACACATTTCTCATCATCCTTCACCATGATACATTTCATCACATACAGAGGCCGGGGGTGAGCACATTCTATGGGTTATTACCATATGTGCATACGTAACCACTTACGAAGCGATTCAGTTTACAATCTGCCTTTCAATACCCATTTTCCACACCGACCTTTCTCTTTTATCTCCTGGGTACAGCCCATTTACTCAGAGGATGTGTTGATTTCTTTGTGTTTACTCAAATGCTGATGAAGAGACTGGCGCGCCGTGACTCCTTTCATTAGCCTGAACGTTTTGAGGGCATCACATAAATACGGCCTGTCGCAGCCCCAGGCACCAACAGCACCTAAAGTAAGCACCTGACAGTCTTAGCTTTCAAAGCTTTACTTTACTGGAGAGCGCTAAACAAGTAAAAAAACCCCACACAACTGCCATATCACGCTTATCAAAACAAGCCTGGCATGTTATGGACATAAACCAAGTGAGTCAGTGATGTGATCAAACAAACCTGCGCTTCTTTACAGGAGACAGTCTGTGTTCACAGAAGGACGGTTTAGTTTCCCCCCCACCACAGTTGAGAAAAAGTGTCAGAAACAGAGAGAGAGAGAAAGAGAAAGAGTGAATGAGAGACAGAGAGAGGGAGAGAGAGAAAAACACAGCAAACAATTTTCTGGATGGAGCAGCGAGTCAGCCTCACAGCAGGCACATTTAACTGTTGGAACTGCGTGACTTTTATGGCAATGCGATGAACAGCGTTCTCACACTGATCTGAGAACAGATAAGACACACTGAGCTGCCAGTTTATCACACTGTAACAGGGGAGACATGAAGACTGCATATATATATATGTCAGTTTTATTGAAGTGCAGGTTAGATGGAGGGTGCGAGAACAGCCATAGAAAACAACAGAGAAAAGACAAAAGTGGAAAAGGACTTGACCGGCACTGTGGAAAAACCAAGCAGGACAAACTGTGTTTACCAACAATATTATGCACACATAGACAGGCAGTTAGACACAAGAGCATGCAATGATTATGGGGAGGAGCTCCAAGCACAAATGAGGTACATGGCCAAGGGTGGAGTTAGGGTAGAGATGGGATAGGGTCAGACCCAACATAGGGAAACTGTATCTACACTGAGTTTCCATTTTATCATTTGTAGGATGGCAATTACTGACCATAACATATGTGTTGCTGCACAATTTATCAGTGATCATCAATTCTGTCTGAGGAGTTGATCTGAGATCAGTGTAAAATGGCAATGGCGCCTGACTTCTATTAGCTAGGTTAGCTGGTTAACTCCATGACATAAGCTTGCTACACCATGTATATGTGTGGTTGTATGTGTGTGTGTGTGTGTGAGTATGTGCGTGAGAGAGAGTGTGAGTGTGAGAGGGTCTGTCCATATCCGCTAGCTCTGGCCAGCCAGCCTGGATCTTGTCTGTTTATTTCGCCGTGTGCTTTGCACAGTTGTGTAAAATAAATGGAGAACGTCTGGCAGGGTCGCTACATACTGATCAAGCTTGGGGATTCAGAAGTAGACAGTGGCCATGAAATCAACTCTAGACTAAGATCATAACACAGACTCTGAGGCTATTTCGGGATTAGAATAAAAACATATAAAGCCAAAAGCAAGCGAGCTGCCTATAACAAGGAAAGCTTAAGGTTATGGTGCTAATTATGTTTTTCAAATGTTTTCATTTATCCACATTTCAGGAACAGTCTGTAGATGGTCAAATAGTATTATGGCCTAAAAAAGGTTCATAAATGGATTTTAGCTGGGACATACTGATCTGAGAAAAAAGTAGTGAAGAAGAAGAGGAAATCCCATCATATTCTGATATCTCATCTACATGAATGATTCTCCTGAAAGGTTCCTTTGGTAATCAAAAAAGCTTTCTGTTTGAGATCTACTTGCCTGTAGAGTTTAGTTCCCACCCGAGCTGAACCTGCTGCCCCTAGCATTACTGAACATGAATGCATTTGATCCAATCAATCAAGGACCAAACAAGAAGATAATTACCTGAGAAACCACAGAATATGGTTGAAACTGAATCTGCAGAGACTATATGTCCAGGGCCAGTGTTATTGACCTCTGTGCTATGAGGCTTCACTTGTATTTTGAAGAGTGTGCTTTTGATCATATTGACTAACCACACAGTAATCCTTGGCTGATGTACTTTAATTAGAATGATCTTTCACTGAGGCTTTTGCTGAATGATTCTGCACTGAGCATTGACTGAATGACTAAAAAAAGCCCAGAGGAACATTTGCCCACAGTCTCTTTGCTCTGTAATCTCCATTCCTGCAGTCGTGACTTCTGTCGTGACGCCTGATACAAAGCAATATCGGTGGGGCGTAACGTAAAGCAAATTCGATTGGCTCGAAGAACAGCTTGCAGAGGTAAAAATGTCTGAGTGACAGGACCTTTATCCTGTAATATCTAGCAAATGACAAATCGGGTTAATTCTCGTGCCTTTGCCCTTGCACCTGCCCTGAAGTGGAGGCTTATGTCAGGTTTCTTCTCCTGGTACCTGGAGACTGAACATATCGCGTGATGCTATTTTTGTGGCTCTTGTTTGCTCAGCGCCCTACAGGCCTAGAGAGTGAACCAAGTTGTAAATGCAGTCCATTAAAATTTGGAAAGGGAGAATACTTCGGTGAGGGGTTAGGATTACAGAATCCGTACTTTGGAAATAGAGTAGGCCTATGTGGCTAACGTCCAATGAGTCAGCGGGCCTTTGGAGGCGAGGACTTATCTCTCTCGACTCTGCAGCTCCCCTGCTGAGGAGATTCACAGTCATCAGCTCTGCCGCAGCCACGTGGGCAGTCGCCCACCCCCCCCACCCCCCTTCTTCTCCCTTCCTCACCTCATCACTGGTGGGAGCTTACACTGTCGTTTTATTTGTTCACTGCGATTTTCCGTTCTCCTGCCTAATTATGCGTGGCACTGTCAAGCCTTATTTGACGTGAGAAGTCAAGAGTGCTGCACCTGAAAACCTCGAAACCTCCATGGTGCGGTTAATCAGCCTTCGGGTCACCCACTAAGCAGCTTCTAATGAACACGGTTCTTATTGTTCGGAGAAAGGAATCTAAATATATCTTTTAATTTTTTCCCCCTCTCCCGCTGCCTTTTTGGCTTCCCTCGCTGACTCTTTCACATTCTGGCCTTCTAAGTGTGGCCCACGGTCCATGTACTATTTCCATGACAAGCCTTTGAGTGGGTTGGAGTGAACAGGAATGAGTTAGTTTGTCACAAAGTGAAATGTAAGGAGATCGACTTGGACATAGGCGAGAGAAAGTAGGTCAGGGCTGTGTGGATGCGAGCGGGGACCAGGGTAGAGAATGCCTGTAGCGAACTAGGCCTATGGAAGGAAAAGAGTCACAAGAAAAACAAATTCTAATCTCTTTACATCCCCGCAATTACCCCATGTTTCCGTCTCCCCCTCAGTGTGAATGCATCCTTGCAAATCTGCAACTGAGAGGAATTTAGGTCGTTTCTGTGGTGCTTTAACATTTTATGCAACTTGTTTATGCGCTGTGACAAGGTGTTCGTGTTCACACGTTCGGTGCACGGTGTCATTGTCATCCGTGACTTTGCTTGTTTCCAGTGCTGGGCCGTAACAGATCCAGACAGATTAAGCGCCCCTGTTCCATCTATAGCAAACAAAGTTAAACTGAACTGTGCCGTTCCAACAGAGCCACATTTTTATGGCTTTGTCTGCAGTGACTGTCTGTTCTTTTTGTGGGGCTGTCCAAGTCTCTGTCCTTGCACTGCTAAATCCCAAAAATGTCTTATGCTAATTTAAGACAGACGCTGATGAATGTTTATGAAACAGCCGGTCCCGAGAGCTCTGTTGTCATTTTTCTATAGCCAGTACTTGTTCTGCATATGTCCCTGATTATGCATATTCAGTCATTTGACAATCACCAAATGTTTCAGCTTTGAGGTCATTGTGGGTGGCGTTGCCCTCTGTACTGACCACACATTACTGGCTGTTTTAGGGCCAACTTATTATAGCTAATAACTTGTTGGCCAATTCATTCTACCTATTAACTAGCCAGTTCAATTATTCTAGCTAATTACTAGTTTTTCACTGGAATAAGTTGCTAACCAGTCGGCCACACTTGGAGTCACCAGAAGAGCAGTCCTGCTCCTGTAGTCCACACTGTTTACTGTTCACCCGGTTCAAAATCAATTCAATCTCAGGAAGGATTTGTTCAAATGTCCATTACTTAATTGTTTAGATATTTTTTTTATATAGCACAACCAAAAGCATGGATTTGTGTTCATGGGAATAACCTGTTTGCAAAGAATGAGGAAGAACGGAGAAGGTACCAAGAAGAGTTTGCGATGTATCTTCTTGTTCACAAGAGCCTCCCGATGAAAGCCAGAAAGCCTTTTGTTTGAGGCTGCGTTCTACTTTATTTGAACTACATTTTCACTACCCTTATGTGTCTGTACTACATGAGCAGCATCGCTTATGCTTGCCTGCATACCTTGTATGTATCCTTACCTCTGGTTACATTGCTGTGCTAATATGGCACAATGCGCTTTAATATCCTACTTGTACATTGTACATATGTAATCTGTCAGATTGTTGCTTCACTTATAACTTAAAACACTCTTAGTGTTCCATATTATGTTTCAACTTAGCTTCCATATTTTACCTTTAACTTGTGTTCATTGTTGAAGTTGTCTTACGCCTATTTTTAAAATTTTTTACATATATTATAATATTGTACAGTCATAAAAAAAGAAGCAGATCAGGATACATTTCACTGCGTGTTGTACTTGTATAACTATGCATGTAACAAATAAAGAATCTTGAATGTATCTGAAAGACTGGGTGCTGGTCAAGACGGGAATAGTTTCCTTGATTACTTCATATAAACAATGAGTATGGCTACATTTACATTTACATGTACAGCAATTCAGTGCTCACGTAGTCCACATCTGTTTCTTAAACCTGTAAAGCTAAACTTAAATCAGTATCCACTATTCAACCAAGTTACTGCACGCTAGGTACACCTAAACAACACCTGTCAAAGAAAAGTCAGACAAAAGTAAGGAAGGGATGGGGATGAGAGGGTTTTTTGTTTTTGGGGGGTAATTTTTGGGAGAAATAAACAAGCAGAAAAGAGAGACATAGTCACCAAGGTGCTCCTTGAAGAGGTGGGTCTTCAGGCGACAGTTGGAGACATTATATTATTGTTTACCTGAGATGTTGGAACAAACACATCACAAAAGTAGTTGCTGATATGTTCTGGCTGTTGCAGAAGTTATGTCACATTTTGGTGATCTCCTTCCACTGTTTATGTTTGCACTGCCTCTTGCAGTTGCATAGTATTCACTTCAAAAAATGTGGAAAACCAACACCTGGAATTACTGTATGTGCGACACACACATCAATATAGCTGAAATGAATATTCAGTAACTGCTTTTGCTACTTACATGCACCTTTTAGTTAAAACAGATTTGAAAACTTACCCAATCACTTTTGCCATCAAATTGATCTTGCAATAAATAATGGGACTTTTCAGTTCTTTTTCATAAAAGAACCATAGGAACAAAATATACAAGAACCACTAGTACCATTAGGACCATAAGAACCATTAGGACCAGGAAAGATATGAGAACACATTAATAATACAGCAGAGAATACACAAGAAACCTAAGAACAGTATTGTTCTTATTGTTCTTAAGAATCATGATAATACATTAGAACCCTGATAATACATTAGAACCCTGAGAATACACAAAAACACAAGAGAATACATTAGAACCCTGAAAATAAGACTGTATTAGACTACAAGAATCATGAGAACACACAAAAATGAAATGAACACAACAACTACACCCGTAAGAACCAGGGAACACACAAGAATCCTGAGAATACATTAGAACCCTGATAATACACAAGGACCCTCAGAATAAGAATTCATTATTTTATAGAAGAATCATGAGAACACACAAATATCGCATGAACACAAGAACCACACACACGCACACAAACGATTAGAGCCCACAGGAGCAGAAGGGCACAGCAGGCACTGAGAAAGAGTCCAGGATCAGGATTGTCAGCAGTCTTTCACTTTAAAGTCTTAATTTGACATTTCAGGTTGCAGGTAATAAAGCGGGTGAAATTAGAGGATCTGTCCGGCAGACAGCCCGGCTCGCCCTGCTCTCTCGAGCTGCCCCTCCGGCTGTCTGCTCCTCTCCGTGCGCTTCTGAGATCTCCCCGAGACATTCCGCACCGCCCCGACACCCTCCTGCTCACTCGCTCTCAAATTGAAGAGCCTGTCTCGAGGAAAAGAGGGAGGCGCGTCACACGCCCTCCTCCTCCTCCTCCTCCTCCTCCTCCTCTTCCTCCTCCTCTTCCTCTTCCTCCTCCTCTCCTCCCTCCGCGCGCTACCCTCAGTTCAGCCGCGGTGAAGACACGGAGAGCGCGTGCCACGAACGCCTGACCCTTTCTTTTTTCTCCTTCTTATTCTTTTTCTTCAATCCATCCCTCCTTCTCTCAGACGTATCGGATCGATATGAGTGTCAACGGGGCCCGGCGATGACGGACCTGCGCACGAGACGCATCGACGTTTCCTCCGAGATGAAAAGGCGACACGAGGCGCGGGATGGTCTCGAGACTGAGGTGACCGGGGTGTCCCGCGGCAGCGCGCGCGCCTAGCGGCTTCAGGTCCGAGTGCTCGAGCTGCGCGCGGATCTGAACGCGCGACAAAACTTCCAGGAGACGCGATCAGAGGTGATTATAACGCACGGGGATGTGGGTCTGTTTTAAAGGTGTTTGGGTGACCACGGGTGCCGCCGAGTGTGGCTTTTTATTCCACGTGTTGGCGCAAGAGGAGGTGAGGAGGTGTGCGTCAGATGCGCTCCGCGCTACGCGCGCGCAAATTGAGCTCCAGGCCTAAAATAAACAGGAGCGCGTCACCTCCACATTCCTGTTACATTCCTTCAGTCTCGCCTCAGTCGACTGGCTGTTATGGAGCCGCTTGGAAAAGACGTTTATATGTATAAATACGCAAAACTCGGTTTTATACGTGCAAATATTGAAAACCCAGTTTGTATGTGTAAACATGGAAAACTCCGTTTGTATGTGTAAATATGGAAAACTCCGTTTATATGTGTAAATATAGAAAACTCAGTTTTGTACATGCAAATATGCAAAATATGCGTTTTATGCATTTCACATGTTGGCGCTATACGCACTGCGTAAGCAAAACGTCGTTTCTCCACAACTGACCGCAGCTGCTGTTTCTCGGCTATGTGTGTGTGATGTGGGGATCCATGACAGTCCTGTTCTGTTGTTTACTTGTTTGTGTGCTGGTCTGTTTGCTGTTTGTTTAAACGAGTTTTGCCTTGTACCCCACACCACATCCCTGCTCCTCTACAGGTTATTTTCTGTGAATCCACCTGTAGTTTGTGTAGTAAAAGTCGTGCATTTTTATCAAACAATTTTTATGCGTGAAGCGAGCATGAAGCGACCGGCTTGTCTTAAAGATTGCGTCATTGCATAACTCCTAACTCGACCACCGCACGCACGCTTGTGTTTGTTTGTTTGTGTGTGTTTGTGTTTGTGTGTGTTAAGTCTTTATGTGTGTGTGTGTGTGTGTGTGTGTGTTTGTGAGCTCGAGTCTTGTTTTATTGTTGTATCTTTACCTCTGGTTTGTTTTTGTTTGTTCTCCAGTCAAAAGCTCGATGCTTCGCCAGGTGCTCCTCAACTCCACTGCAGCGGCGCGCGGCTTGGACGCCATGAGCCACACGCACGCGCCGTCGCCACTCGGCGTGTCCCTGCACGCGCCCGTGAGCGTGTCCTCGCTGCTGAAGCCCGGGGGGCGCGGCGGCGGCGCGGGGGGCGGCGGGAGCGCGGAAGGAGGCGCGGGCGGCCTGCGCGAGGGCGAGCTCAGCAAACCGGACCTGGCCACGTATGTGGTGATGTGCCTCGTGCTCTTCCTGCTCGTGCTGCTCATCGTGCTCTTCATCAACTGCCAACTGCGCAACTCCTTCTTCGCGTCCATGCCTTACGACCGTTCTCTGCGTGAGGCGCGCAGCTCCTACAAGTGAAGGGGGGAGGAGGAGGGCGCTCTGTGCCAAGGACGGGTGGAGGGCTCGGGCGGACGCTCTTCTTTAACTCTCTCCCACCTGAAACGGGACGAGTTCCTTTGATTTTCTTCAGACTGCCGTGAACTCTTCCCCCTGTGTTCGCACTGTAACCCAGATGATGTTCCTGTGTGCTGTAAATGCATCATTAAATCCTACATGTACCACATCCCGTGCGCCCCTTCATTCAGGCCTTTGGCTGGAGGAGCCAAAACCCCCAAGTGTGAAATCAGCACCTACAGGTTGTGTCCCAATACCCACAAGAGTCCTCTGAACCTGGCAGCGTCTGAACTATCAGACCCGCAGATCCAACCAGCTTTAGACGTGTTTTTCAGGTGTGTCCTCAAACAGTACCACAGTATCACAGCTCAGTCTGACGGCAAGCTCTTAAAAAATCTATTCAGTTTGACAGTAAGCTGTCTTAAAAATGTCACTATTTTCAGTTTGACAGAATGCTCTTAAAATTATATTCTACTCAGTTTGACTACAGTCTCTAAAACTGTATTCTATTCTATTTGACAGCAAGCTCTTTTTAAAAATGTTATGCTTTTATATTTTAGCCTGCTAACTAGCCCTGCTCTCTCCCCTGCCTCCGCTATGTCAGCATCGCAGTTCAGCAAGCTCTCTTAAAAATTCTACTTAGTTTGACAGCAAACTCTCCAAAATTCTATTTAGTTTGACAGCAAAGTTGTGTAAAAATTCTATTCTATTCCATTTGACAGCAATCTTTTTTTTTAATTCTACTTTATTCAGTCTGACAGCAAGGTCCCTCAAAATTCAATTTAATTTGACAGAAAGCTCTTTTAAAAATGTGTTCTATTAAATTTGACAGCAAGCTATTTTATAAAATATAGTCTATTTGATTTAACAGTAGGCTTTAAAAAAATTCTATTAAAATCATCAGAAAGCTTTAAAAATTCGAATCTAAAGCAAGTTCTTTTAAAAAAAAAAAAATCTTCTTGCGTGTTAGCCTGCTCGGGTATTATTTTAAACCAATCTAGCTAGCTTAGCTAGGCAGGGCTAGGCTGTTACGATCAGAATGCTAAATGATATGTAGCTTTTTCAACTATAACAATGCAGGAAACAAATACCATAGATAACTTTTTAAAACCGGCGCCATGGGTAGCGCTGTTCCCTCCCACCTCCAGGGTTGGGTTTTGAATCTGGGGCCTGGTCCTGTGTGTGTGGAGTTTGCATGTTCTCCTCGTGGTGGCATGGGTTTCCTCCGGGGTCTCCGGTTTCTCCCACAGGCCAGACTTGCACATCAAGGGAATTGGGGATTCTAATTTGACCATAGGTATGAGTGTGTGAGTGAATGGTGTGTGTTTGTGTGTGTGTGTGTGTGTGTGTGTGTGTGTGTGTGTGTGTGCGCCCTGTTGAGGGCTCGCACCCTCGCACCTATTGACCCCTGGATAGGCTGCGGGTACCTACAACCCTAGAGAGGATTAAGCGGTTACAGAAAAGAAATGAAAGAACTTTTTAAAACCTTTTATTTTACGTTTCAGTCGGTTCAGTCAGATTCTGAATGAGATTATGTCATTCTGAATACTCAGAAGTGGGCATACCTTAGACCTGGCTTTGGCTCGTGCCTGTAGCCGAATGACAGGTGTGATGTTATTCATGATAACACAATCCCTCTTGTGCTCTATTGGTTAAGTAAATGTTAGCATACAGGGGGAAATGAACAACTGATGATCAGTAAAGCTATATATTTTTCATTTAAAAAACTTTCATATTTGTAAACAATTTGAATTAAAAGTGACTACTTTTCATCATTCCCACGGTGGAATCCTGAGAATCCACAGTTGATGATTTCATAATCAAGGGTTGACATAAGTGGTACACAAGTATGCATACGCGGGATAAACATTAAAATGCGCAGCAGTTTACAGTCTTCATGGCAGAAAAGAGAACCTAATTTGAGTAACTCCATGCTGGATCTCTAATTAACACAACTCAGGTAAGGACAACCTTAAAAAGAGAAATAATAATGACCTTTTTTTATATAATTAAAAGTGTGAACCATCCGGTTTTGGATTAACATGAAGCTAGAAAGAGTGTAAAAGAGTTACAGTCAACCTCCAAAATTCACGAGGCTTATGTTTCATGAGTACCGGCGAATTGTGAAAAAAACACAAGTTTGTGATGTGGTAAAATAAATGCCAATTTTATAGTCTAAACCCTAAATATGCCCTAAAAACACTTTAATTCATTTTAAAGCTCGATACATAGCTTAATACTCAGCTTAATACTTTACCCTTAAAAATGTAAAGGTAAACTCGAGATAGCTCCCCGTTCTGTTCTGATGCAGGAATGCAGGAATGCTGGACTGCGTCTGCCAGAGAGGCGTCACAGGGCAGCAGCCAATCAGCAGCAATGAAAAATGAATAACGCTCTCGGATTGGCTACTTGCAAACCTCCCACCTCTGAGTACAGGAGTATTTCACCATCCCAAGATGTGCATATACGGTTGCTTTGTGTTCTCTCGACAGGACAGTTCTAAAAAATGTATACAGTTTTACAGGACATTTAGGTTAATGTTTATGTTACAAAAATAATAAATTATGTTTTTCTTAATAATTTAGCACTAAAATGCACCAAAAATATATGTTACCATGAAAAAAGCACCAATAACAGAGGTTTTTAAATTTTGGTGAGTACCAATTCATTCATGTAGGGGCCGGTTAGAGTACTAGAACAAAAAAAAATATGTCAACCCCTGGTCATAATGGCCTCGAAGCTGATTGGCTGGATTTGTGTAAAGTGACTTCCACTGCACACTGCTCTTTTTTGTTAGTTTGTTTTTCCTTTTTTCCTTTTTTCTTTGCTTTGTTTTATCCCTTTTTTAGTGTATCTCAATTCTTTAACTCATTCCTGGGAAATATTTTATGGCATCTAATTCTAGTTCTAACACAGTTAATATAATGAGCACTGCTTGTTATACTCTGTTCAAATATTATTTAGTACATAATTTCAGTGGGATGCATGCTATTTATTTTTCATTTTTCATAACATTGGTGCCTAAAACATTTTAGTTAATAGTCACAAATATTCCCATCAGCTTTTATAGAGGAATCTTGAGAATCCCAACTGTTGGAACTCCAGATGCTATAATGCCCTTGGAGCTCATAACCTTTGTTGATCTAAAATGACTTCTACGGAACTGAACTGTGTGTGAAGACGTCTGACTTAGCTCGCTAGATAATTAAAACTACCTCACTTAGATGCAACAATTGATTAGCTAATATTAAATTATATTGTTAGGCACTAGGATTGTTACAATTTAGCACCATCTAAGCTAACATTTCTTAATTCTAGGCAATAAAGCTAGAATGCAAATCAATACATACCCTAGATATACTAAACATTATAAATACTGCAACATGATCATCTAACATACCTGTAATTTTAAACAAAATGGCTTTTGTACCTTTTAAAAAAAAGCACCAAACATTTGATTAAAAAAATATTTGAAGTTATATTTGAAGCAGAACATTTCCGATTCTTGTATTTCTTCTGTCCAACATCATGAACAAGCAGCAGTATGGGATTGATTAACTGACTAAGAAGACATATGATGTTGCTGATTTGGCGTTAGATTCCATCGTGCTGCTTATATGGCACCAATTTAGTGTATTCGAGAACTGAGACAACCTTTTTGTCAGGGATTTTGTGCACTTGATGACTTAAAATGCTGCCTACTTAGACAACTCACTCAGTAGTGGGACACAGTCAGAGACATGTCCAGACTCATTGTCTGCATGAGACTGCCTTGTTTTCAAATGCCCTCATTGGTGTTCATTTAAGACTAGTGATTTTGCTGTGTAGTGGTTCCAGTTGCTTAATGGTGAATATGTGAAGCTGATTTATTGTAATATTTTTCCTGACAGAGCAGATCATGCAAGGGCTTATCACGGCGTTACGCCCCAAATCATGTGGAGTGCATTTTCAGTTAGCAGTCATGGTCTTCTCCTTTTTAATTACGGGGTCTTTGCAGCGATGTGCGTGGCGCTGATGAAGATGTGCATTTGCTGGGGGAGATTAGCAGAGCATATCTCTGTGATCCTGGCTCCTGTGCAACACAAGGCGCCATGGCCTGATAAAGATCACTCTATCCGCTCTAATCCACCACCAGCTTAGCATCACATGCACTGGAAAGCAGGTGTGATGCACCAAAAAGGGCCACAGGGGACAGGGAAAAAAAATAGAGGTGGCACCAATGCTTCCGCAAACGTGAGGCCGAGACTAATTGTCATGTCATTTCTGTCAGTAGCATTTTCAATGAATTCGAGGAAAGGGAGCAATGGAGCGTGCCTAATGGTCATAACCATTTTAATGTGCCTCATAAAAAATGTCTGACTGCCCTTTGACTGGCCTTTTAACAGCAGGGGGATGATACATTTCAGTGATCAGCCAAGCTTAAGAGCATTACTGTAGTCTGTAGACTATCTATATGTGTATATGGTTCATTGTTGGGACCAAATGGGTGCTGGATAAATAATAGGAAAACATGAGCATTTGCCATTTTTACATAATATTCCATTCACAGCTTAAACATGTTTGTAGTCCAGATGTCACTTGTTTAATTCAGCACTGGAGTTATGAATCGAACAAATACTAGAAGTCAAAAGTCATCCATATTGGTTCCATAACAACAAATCACCAAAACTTTGCTCAACCTGCCCAGACAACATCCAGCTCTTTATTAAGGCCATATATACTTGTGGATGTGGTTTAGGATTCAGTATGGCTTACAGTGACCTATACACTCAAACAAAACTTCACCACTATAGACAGCTGCTTTACACAACACCAGAGCTGGAGAGGACTGATTCTTCTGTATTTGTGTAGGCTGTCAAAAGTTTTTTATTGTTCAAGTCATACTGTGTCCTAAACCACATCGTCAAGTCTGTATCATCTTAAAGAAAAGCTGGATGTGGTTTAAGCGGGTTGAGCTCAAATTTGAGGATGTGTTTATTGAAACAGTTTTGGATGGCTAGTGACTTCTAGTGTTTGTTGCCAAACATTAGCCTTGTACCTTCGGTTGTGAACAAGAGAAGAGAAATTTGGACTACAAACATGTCTTGGCTGATGTGTATCTGGGGTAAGTGGGAAATTGTTTAAATCTGATTCCTTAAAGATTTTTATTTAGGAGTTTTTATTAGATAATGTGCAAAGGCCAATGAATTCTTTTTGGTTTCAGAGTGTAGCGCAGCAACATTTAGGTACGGTACTATTTACGTCAGTGGAAATACCCCAAACAGACTGGAATACAAACATGCATGTGTGTAAGGTCCCTTATTTCAATTGCCTAGCAAGGATGGTCCAAAATGAATGACTAAATGCTGGTGATGAAGCTATCATTGCTGCCTGCTGAGAGAAGAGTGCACAAAGGAACACCAGTGTGTCAGAGACTAAACACACACTCATACACACACACACACACACAAACTGTTGTGCATGTGCACAGGCGTGGGTGGACCGTGGGAGCCTGTAAATGTAAATGTAAATTTGTGCAGAAGCAATGCTAATATTTAATCGCATCAGCTGGAAGGCGACCAAATAAAAGTGGGTTGAGTCAGCGCGTTTTCCAAGGAGAGACTGTTATGGACAATATGGCAGTGAATTTCCATGAGAGGAGTGACAGAGGCTTTTTCTCAGCCTAGATGACTGGTATGCCAAAACCTCCGCATCCGCAGACTGTCAGCATCCGCAGACTGTTAATTCTACACTTTACCAAATAAAGTGCGAGGCAGAAGACAGCAGGATTTGAGGTACTGCTCTTCAAAGTTTTAAATTTAGTTAAAAAAATGTGAATGGAGACATATGGCGGACTTTACTTTAGCTGAGCTTTGTAAATGACATCTTATGGACTTTGTTCAATCTTATGCATATGTCTGTTCATACAGAACTGGATGGAGCACCTTAAAACCATCCTTCAGTGAAATAAGGACCACAGTAGAAGCAAAACTAGCTGCTGAACAAATACATAAACGTTTGTATGCAATGAGTTCCCTTCTAGAGCTGCAGCAATTTCTCACTGCATCTATCATCTATCAGAATAGGATTTGCTAGGCCCTTCTATTCTCCTTTTCTCTAAATCAAAACGTGCATGTTCAAGTGTGAAAAGCAAAACAGTACAAATGCTGTCATCAATGAACATCAAATGGAAATAGGCAGAAAAAGAAACTAGTAACTAAAGATAAAGGACTGAATGGGGACCGAATGAAAAAGTAGACAGCTTTCCTCACAAATATCCCAAGTATAAGTATTATGTCTTGGAATTTCATCAAAATTCAAATGTTACACTTAGCATGTCTGATTATACAACACTCTACATGATGATCTGCTCTGTGGAGCTCATATACTGACGAACACTTGAAGAGGAATTCCACGGATTTTTCAACATTTTGCATAATGCAATCATTACTTAAACAAAATCTCTCCAAGCTGTTCGATGTAAAATGCTCCGTTCTAGAAACACTGCGTCGGAATTGTTCACAGCAGTGGTGGCAGAAACCAGGCGTCTGAAGTGTTTAGTGCCTCACAGATTATTACATAAATTGGTTATGAATGCACTGTCTGATGTCAGAGACATGGCTTCGCTGAAATTCTGACATGAATTTGAGGACTAAAATTTTTATTTGTATTTTTAACCCATTCATGATGGTGAGGTACATGCAGAGCACAGTAATGCAAAGACATAAAGAAAATTCTGATTTTTCTATTAGTAACATGTTCAAAGTTCAAGGTTCTAGGTTGCTTTATTGTCATCAACAGCTGTGAACATGTACCCAGTGTGATGGGACACTGTTTCTCCTGGGGCCATAGTGCAACATATAGCAACATTCAACAAAATGCAAATTACAACAGAGACAATACAATTAATAGACAATACAACAGTCTAACATGATAGTGTGGATGGGATGTAAACCTTCCAGAATGACTGGTATAGCATCATACGCGTGATATTGCATAAGAAGCAGATATGACAGAAACAATGCAATAAATACACAACACGGCAATGTGACACTGTCGTATGATTAGGATGTAAACCTTCCAGAATTACTAAAATTGCACCATAAGTATATTGTATACGCACTAGTAAGCAGCACTGCACCACTCTGAGTGAGTTTTAAATTATTAGGTTATCAGATAACAGGACATAAGTGCACCTGTTGTGGCAGTAGACAGACGGTAAATGTGTGAGTCCTGGCTCCAATCGGCACCAAGTTTGAGAAGAAATATGTACACCCACTACATGGGCAAACGTTTTAGCAATTACACCAACAGGGACTTTAATGACATTGCATTAAAATACATAGACTTTAATATAGAGTTGCACACAGCTTTCACTCGTCTTGGAAGGTTTTCCACAAGTTTTTTGAGTTTCTTTGGGAATTTGTGTCCATTCATTCTTCAGAGCATTTATGAAGTAAGACACTTACGTTGGACGAGAAAGTCTGGTTTGCAATCTCCGTTCCAGTTCATCCCAAAAGTGTTGGATGGGGTTAGGGTCAGGGCTCTGTGTGGACCAGTCAAGTTCTTCCACGCCAAACTCATCCAGACATTTCTTTATGGAGCTTGCTTTGTTGCACTGGGGCACAGTCATGCTGGAACAGAAAAGGGCCTTCACCAAACTGTGTCCATGAAAAAAAGCCTCTCAAAAGTGCCCTATTTAAAATCAGAGCACTTTAAATGTTTTTCTTTCATACTTTATCTCAATAACTGAATTAGGCGTTATGAGGAAAACATCGCGCCTCGCTCTGGGTCTTGACCTTAAAACCTGATGTCCAGGCTGCTGTTCCTTTACTCGACACACGGTGGAGCTCTCCGTTAAATAATGTCATCAAAACGACCTTTACACACAAATAACCGACTACTACTTTGCTTCTCACCACGTTTAGTTAGAACGATGTTCTGGATGTTCTTTTATTTTACCCACAGTCCAGAAAGCGCAGGGTGGCCTGTTAAACTACTGTTAATGCAGTGAGAGCAGACACACACACTGAGACCACCGTGTATGAAATTGATGTGTGCACATGCGCAGACATATGAGAGGCCCTACAGGACCTTGTGTAAGAGCAAGTACGGATAATGTACTGTAGGGCCTCTCATACAGACACACACACACACACACACACACACACACACACACACACACACACACTGCTAACTCAGTGAAAAATTACACACAGGGAGACACTGTGTATTTATGAAATGTATGTGTGTAAGTGACACACACAGACACACACACACTCATACAGACACAGACACACACGCTGCTAACTCAGAGAAACATTACAGACGCTGAGACCACAGAGAAGTATACAATTTATTTAAGAAAAAAAACTATTGTGATGTTTTTGCAAGTGAAGTACACACACACAGCTAACTTGGGGCAACATTACATACACTAAGACCATTGTGAAGTGTACAATTTATATAAGATAAAGTTTTTTTTTAAGTGAAACATGCCTACAAACACACACTGGTATAAAGTGTGTATTAAAAAGTATTGTGATGTTTTGCAGGTGGAACACACACACACACTGCTAACTCAGGGAAATATTACACACAATGTGAAGTAAAATTTATTTAAGATCAAAAAGTATTGTGATATTTTTGCAAGTGAAACACACACACACACACAGGTGAGGCCCTGGTGTGTAGCTCCGCCCCCTGACCTGCCCAAACGAGGCAGGAAGAGAAGAGAAGAGAAGAGAAGAGCTGCTGGTCTCAGTAAACTCAGCCGCTTGAGGAAACTCTGTTCTGGGATTAAAAGTTGAGAAATGTCGTCTCCGTGATCATCTCTGAGGGAGCCGTGTTCCGATGGCTGTGTCCGTGAGGGACTGGTGAGGCTGTGGGGTGAGGTGAGGGGGAGGCAGGCAGACCCGGGCTGGTTGCTGTGGCTACAGGAGCTTTGAGTTTTGGGTGATTGTTTTAGCCGGGCTGTGTCACCCCTTAAACTCTTAAAGCTTGTATTTTGTTGTCTTTTCAACTTCGGGAGTACTTTAGTGAATATTTGTGAAAGGTCTAGGTTTAAAAGAGAGCTAACCCTCGCTTGGTTTGAGGGTCTCTTGTTCAAATTTCCCTCCTTTTTTCCTGTTTGGGACGGAGGGCTCCGGGTTAGCCGGATTAGCTCTCAGGCCGAGGGGGTAAGTGAGTCGTCCAGCCCGGGGGAAGAAGGGGAAACTTGGCAGAACCGAGTCTAACACAGTTGGCCTTTTAAGCCAAGCATCGGATACTTTCAGTTTTGGAGTACATCAAGCATGGATCCTCCTAACTCAGGAAACTCAGCCTCGGCTGCTGGCGCCTCGAAGAGCACCAAGGAGAAGAAGCCGAAGAAAACATACGATGAGGGCAGCGAGAAGAAGAAATTTGTAAGTGCCACACCCCACTTAAAAGTTTCTATTTATTTCCTACATGTTAATACATTGTAACCCACCCTGTTCTGGGTGCTTTTGACTATTCTGACTGGTGTGATTTCTCAGAAATCAAACAAAGCTGACTTTATTTGTCTCTGCTCCAGCAGCACCCTGCACTCTGTTGGCTTCAAAACTTACTCGTAGTTGTGGCAAGCATGTTTTAAAGACGAGAGATTCGAGTCGTGAGGTCTCGTATCCTTTCTGAGTTGCGTTTAAAGTTGCGTGCTCTGACTTCTCTAATGAGGAAGTAACAGTGGTGTGAAGTGTGCTTGGGAGGCCAGTCAAGTGTTAGGTTTGACTCAGATCATGTGGGTGCAGTCCCACACGTACGTAACAGCTGTAACCCTTTATAGCGAAGGCAGTTCTGAAGATCCCACATCGGAAAGCTGGTCTTCAGTGATGAGTTTAGTTCTGAGACTTGGGGAGTTTACAGTAAACACACAGAGTGATCAGTAAATCTAGTAGAGATCAGTACAGTTTACAGCAAATGCCCAAATAATGAGAGGTATGCCAAATAGTGATCAGATTCGTTGAGGTCTTTGATCAGTATAACAAAGACCGATCTAGAGATATCACTCTTTGGGCATTTGCTGTAAACTGTGCTTCAAATCTCTACTAGTTTTACTGATCACTACAGTTAATAGCAAATGCCCAAATAGTGATCAGTATAGCTAGTATAGATTTGTAGACATCAGTGATCATTATAACTAGTAGCGATCAGTATAACAAGTACAGATTTGTAGAGAACAGTACAGCGCAGCATCAGGCAAAAAAGAATATAAATTATAAGGTCTAATAAAATCAAATGAAAAATCTGTAGAAAAAACTTGCCGTGAAAACATGCTATGCTACATACACAAATGCTGGGTATAAATACTATAAGATAAGTAGTGTAGAGTTAAGTGAACAACACAGAAAATTCCCTTTTTTTTTCAGAAATCAGTATAACTAGTTTGGGTCACCGATGTTACCCTCGATACGTTTAAATCCGTCATACGTTGCTCAGAGGTCCTGATGTTTTCTCATGCAGCAGGAGTACATAATTGTTCGGTGTGGGCCGTACATATAGTATAAGCCATTTTTGGTTACTCTTGGAAAAGGGAACTCGATTACATCATAGTCTGGGAGCAGTGACTCACACTGGGCAGTTCACCCTCTCTGCATGACGGTGCGCAGCGTGTTATCCTATCTCCCCATCTATCCTCGTCCAAAGAAAACTGATAGTCACTCTCTAAAGGTTACCATAGAGTCACAAACACACCTGGTCTTTCACATCCCTTTGTAGTGAAACCCATCCCGCTGTCTTCCCGAGAGGTTGGAGACATTTCACTTGCTCCATCTTCAATTTGGCTTGAGAAGTGGATGCTTCATTCATCTTGCAAAGGAACACCGGATGGGAGTTCTTCAGAACATCCGCATAGATGTGCAGGAACAAACACACAGTTCAGAATTGATACCATCCCTAGCTTTCACTTTGCTGTTTTTGGGAAATTAAAGCAAAACAGGTTTAGTTGTCTTAGTCATGGCCTTTTCATGGTGGTGTCCTTCACAACAAACAAATGAACCGCACCCAGAAGTGAGAAGAACACTTGTTTCTCTCCCTTTTGTGTGAAAATCGAGTCATCCTGTGGTATATTAGGGAAAAATTCCTGCTGTCACCGATCATAAGTCTCAGAAACTGGAACATGAAAGACAGGAGAATGTTTAGTCAGTGCTCTGACAATTTAGGATTACAGAACAGAGCCACAAACTAGTCTAGAATCACACACATATAGGCCTACTGTATATTTACACCAAGGGTGTTATAAGGGCCAATGTCCAGTAGGGCTGAAACGATTATTCGAGTAACTTGAATAATTCGATTACAAAAATGTTCGAGGCAAATTCTTTGCCCCGAGGCTTCGTTTAATTAATGTCACCACAGTCCATCTGTTTAAAATGCTGTCGTATCACTCCCTCTGTGTAGACACTGCGCAGTTCCGATATCATTGTTTCACATGAACTGTTGTAACTGACGCGTATTTCAAAGATTTAAGACGGCGCGTTTATTTTGCTCTCTATGGAAATGGGGGAAAATGAAGACACCGGTGTGCGTAAAAGGCTGAAAGTGTCTAAAGTGTGGGAAAATTTTACACTGCGTAAGGCGGGCAATGTAGTGCAGTGTATACACAGTAAAACGGACCTGGCCTACCACAACAGTACATATAGTAGCTACAGTACCTTATGTATGGGAAAGCATGTTTTGAGATGCAACTTTTCAATGTGTATGTGCACCGCACGCGCGCGCGAGGGAGGGAGGGAGGGAGGGAGAGATGAGAGTGAGATTTGCCCTCTTATTCGTCATGCCTCGTCACTATCGACTCATAACACAGCCTACAAATAATTACAGATACTGCACATTTTAAGATTGCTAACTGATATGAACGCTAGCGCTTGTTAGAAACACGTCACCTTGTAGAAGCTCCGAGCCGCGTGGAGAAGTACAGTTCACGTGAGGATGCTTTCGGTACAGCATTGCATACCTACCTCATCTGGAGACAGCTGGAAACTGTACTGTTTAAGTTGGATAAGTCATACTTGAATTATTTTTATGTTTTTTGCCATTTTGTACCTTTATACTTTTTGTTATTAGATAAAACTAAGGATAAATAAGCGAACCTATGTTTGTGAAGTTGTATTTAATGATTTTTTTCATGTACATCATAAATGTTTCACGGTTCATTAAATGGGCTTAGTTCTTAAGTTTGATCTAATAAAAGTGTTTGAATAAAAACCTTTTTTTTGTGAGGACTAACAGTAAAATAGCTTTCATGTTGTATAACACACTATTGATATAGTTGTTTAAAAACACAAAAGTATGATTAATCAGTGAAAAAAACGACAGAATACTCGATTCCAAAAATATTTGATTGTTGCAGCCCTAATGTCCAACACAGTCTGGTGATTGATTTCCCTGCTCAAACACACCTATTAAAACTGACTGCTAAGAAATGAGCCCAAAAATCATCAAACTGTGTCAGAGTTGAACACACGTGATTTACACACATGGATCATAAGATGTGGTTTATTCTGAAGAAAACATCAATCTCCCTCTTTTATACACCAAGTAAACAAAATACCCCTCTGCATGACCTATCAAGAGGCACGTTGTGTGCAGGTATTTGCCTCAGTGACACCTGTCTTCACAAATGAGGTTGACTTTGTTAAGGAGGTGAGCTTATTAGTTAAGCCAGGTGGTGTCGTACAGAGTTGGAACGAATATCAGCACAGACCTTAATGTATCAAGTGCAGTAGTGTGTGCTTAGAATGTGGCTCAACAAGCTGAAGGTTATTGTGTATTCCTGGAAAATAGAGAGCATATAAAGGGCATATTTTGTCCGGTTGGAAGGATTTGTTGATGAAGGGGTTTAATTTTGTACTCAGAAAAAAAAACATGAGTAGGGTGTTGCCTGAAGTCTTGAGGTCTAGGAATGGACAGTGAAATCTGTAAATGGAGGTTGTTTTGTCCTAAACTTCTGGAATGGAGTCCTGGCCTTTCTTATCAGTGTTAACTTTGAACTTTTTCTTCTGTCAGTCAGGACTCTGCTTTTGCAATGTTCAGAAATTCCAGTCGTGCAGTACTGTGCAAAAGTCTTAGGCACCTATGCAGTCATTTTTCTCAGTGTGTGATAATTAGAATTTATCGATCTGTTTATCTGCTAGCAGACTTAACATTAGAAGAAAATGCAAACAAACAAGAAAGCAGTTAAAAGTATCAAGATTAGTAGTTGATATTTTGTGAGCTGGTGAGGAGAACACAGGTTTGGTTCCGGATTTCTACTCGGTTCCTGCAGCCGTTGTTCAAATTTGTGACATTCCATCAGCATTTAATGAAGGGCTGATTGAGTCAAACCAGGTTTCTAATCAAAACTGAAAGTAATACTGGGCTTCCACAAGGAACACATTTATACAGTATAAAAACAATCACTATTTACTGTGTAATGTTTTTATTTATCCTGTTTAGTTTATCTATCTATCTATCTATCTCTCTCTCTCTCTCTC
>JBBPCX010000135.1:4375112-4385394 GCA_037974365.1 Hydrocynus forskahlii | reverse complement strand
TATGTATATATGTGTGTATATATATATATATACACATATATATAGATATATATATAAAATCACTAGCTGTCTTGTGCCTGCTCTGTTGGGACACTAAGTTCCCCTGTTCTCCTGTTCTGCAGTGCTGGGCTATGAAGTGCACTTCAGTGCCACACTCCCCCCCCCAGAGAGTGCACACTTTGGAGTGCGCACTTCACACAGCGCGAGTTATCTTATTATACGGCTCATATAACCCTAACTGTCATCCCACTGTTGCTTAGCACACATGGGACACACACTTGTGTCACAGTCTATCAGGTTTTGAGTTGTGTAGGATGGTTGTCAGTTTAGTGCTCATAATCCTACTAATCTGGATTAATTAGGATTTAGTTCTGTAATCTGATCCGTGCACTTGTTCTCTCTCTCTCTCTCTCTCTCTCGCTCGCTCGCTCGCTCTCTTTCTCTTGGATTCTCTGTTTCTCTGTTTGTTTTCTCTCTCCCTTTTTCTGTGCCCCTGCCAAAGGGCACTGACCTTTACTAAGACTGAACCATGTGACCAGAGTGGGACTGTGCAGTGCAAGTGACTTGCATTTTAAAGGCTCCATAATAATGTTACAGTGACACCTTGTGCACCAAACTCAGGAAAATTGCAACATCTATTTGATCTTTGTGAACTCTAGCAGGTGACATGATGTATGACGTCGCTCAGATCAGCTGTGTCCCAGAAGCTAGAATTTCATAACAAGAGTCAAAAGGATTAGTTTGCCTTTGTCACGTGCAGTGCTAACATGATCAAAAGCATTTCACACTGTTACAGACATTGGAGCTCAGTGCAAGAACACTAGGAAATTTTTATACTCTTTATTTTCTCTCATTGTTTTAGAAATTAGTTCCCCCTTGTTTACTTGCTCATTTAAATAAATAAATAGAAATCATGCTATGACGTGCAGTGTGTGTAATTTCAGTGAGAAAACGTTGTCCAGATGTGTTTATTCACATATTAGCCTTAATTGCATATAATTGCTGAAATGTTAAATACTCTGACAAAACTGAAAGGATAACTTTTGGCTTCTGTGGGTTAAACATCAAAGACGTGCAGCCAGAATGTGACAATTCAGGATATAAGGATTGTGATGGTGGATCCTAAAGAGTGTGTGTGTGTGTGTTCGCGTCCACAAGAAAGAGGGATAGAAAATTTCAAGCTGGTGTGTAAGGTCCATGTGTGAGGTATAGTACAAGTCTAATTATATCCAGCCCTCAGGCTCCAAACCTTTAGAACACACTACACACACACACACACACACACACACACACATAGCATTAGATATACTCATATTACTCCTACTCACTCTCTTTCGTCCTAGTTTTTTTTTTTGCTCACAACTGATATAGCTTAGTCTCTTTCATTATCTCTCTCTTCCTCTCCTATCTCTGTGTCCATCATGGTCCCTTAGACCGTAGCTGCTGGTCACTGACATGGAGCTGCTGTGCAGGATGCCTTTGTGATGGCTTTATATTTAGGACTGCGCGTTAATAGGCTTGTCTTTTTGAATTAGTGCAGCTGTGTGTGTGTGCCTTTTGTTTGTGCCTGTCCGAGTGTGTATTTTGTGTTCCAGCAGACATGAATGTGCTTTGTGTGTGTGTGTGTCTGTCTGTCCGTCTGTCTCAGGCGGGCAGGCAGGCAGGCAGGCAGGCAGGCAGGCAGAACCCGGGTCTAATGATATGTTTTTTATTAATGTGTAATTAAACATTTATCCTTGATTTGCAGGCTGTCACACTCCTCCCATTCATTCGCTCATAAATCCTAGCCCACTGCTTTTTTATTTATTTACTTTTTTAGTTTATTTTTTGAACACTGGTTCTTGAGCCACTCTGCTCTGAACTTTTTTATTTTTTAAATTTTTTTATCCTTCTCTAACACTCCCATGTCAACCCAGGGAAGTTGAGTTAAGTCGTTGGATCAGGTGTACAATAGGGAGCTCCAGGACTGGGGCTGTGAACCTATGCTCTTGCCCTCCTATGGGAATGTTTTACGCACTTAATTCAAAAGCTAGTTGTTACGCCCTTATATCAAACCTGTAGCTAATTCAGTTGTGAGGCAATAGTGCTGGGGCCCACTGAACAAAACAGTGTTAAACTCAAAAGGCTAAATCAAGAAGCATCAGAATCCTGGCTTTCCCAACTACAGATACAACAAATGGGACTTTGGTTGTTTTGGTGTTTGGGTTTGGAGAACATTTGTAAAGCTTTTTAATATCTTTATTATGGAAATATTTGGCCATATCTGGTGGAACCTGATTAATGCAATTATTGTTTAATCAGTGCTTAAACAATAGTTAATCTTTCACAAGGGACTCACTCATTTAAGGTGTGCGTGTGTTAGAAAGAGGAATGGATGTGAGAATAAGGGTATTAGGGAAAATTATAACTCACTTTAATAATGATTATTTTAAAAAAACATGACAAATGTTTTCTCATGAACACATCTATTCATGCTGATTTTACGTATAATAAATGCTACTGTTAATATGTGTATTTGTATTACTAACACTGAAGAATAATGAATAAAACATGACCAGTCAAAAGTTTTTGCACACAAAGATTTTCTGCTTGTACATGATACCCACTTATTATTTTGAGCCATTTTTTATTCATCACTACTGACCTAGAAAAAGCCACCTAATATAATTATAAAGCGGATCATCGGACAAGTGTTAGATTTTTGAAGTGCTATTAAGTGACAGCCAATGGGAAGAAACAGTGAACAAGTGCGTTTAAATTTAAAGGACAGTCTAGAATTTGACTCTGCATCATCACACAACCAGTTAATAGGATGTCACACATGCACTTTTACATAGTCTTTCATCTTATTAAGAATTTTTATTTATAGTTGCTCACTTGCCTAACAAGAAAAAAAAAATTCACAATTTGACTGATAGTGTATATATATATATTTTTTTTTAATTCTTTAAAGGGGACATATTATGCAAAACTCACTTTACTTATAATAGCAGTATTTAAGGTGGAACAAAACCGATTGTTGCTGGGACATGGCCATCGAAAATTAAACGGAGCCACGTAGTCCTTCTGTTTTCTTTGGCTGGGAGTAAGTGTAGGGATTTGTGTTGTTCTTTGCAGCCAACAACACAACACTTCAAGTGTGACTAGCCTTTGCCTGTAGCCATAGCTCTCGGCGTCTTATGCATGCTCATAAAATCAGCAGACAAAATGGCGGATCTTCAGCTAACCTAGTGGGTGGGGTCTCAACAAATGAGGGGTGGTTCTATGCAAATTGGCCCAGTATTACGTCACAATGGGCTTGCCGTCCAAACAGCGGGACTGAACCTGTGAAGAATAAAGCTGGTATATGTGTTCCCTCAGCACCCCAATCATAGAGGAATCATAAAAGGTGGGAGTGGTTTGGCAGTGAACTTACCTATATTTGTTGTTTCCTTGCTACTAGCTAACACCATACACTTACAGTATTTGGGACATGAGGGTGATGTAAGGTCTGCCTTTATGATGAAATATTTTTGTGTGTGTTCATGATAGAAATCAAAAAAGAAAAAGTGAGAGACACTGGTTTAAATATGGTATTTAGAAAAAGTAAAAAACACAGTGGCCAAAAACAAGTTTTTATTGCTTTATTGCTCAAGGGAGTTGGCTCTCTGATGGTAAGACCACCCATTACAAATAGTCCTTTTCAGTTTAAATTCTGGCAGTTGTTAGGTTATTTTTAAATGTTTTAATTAATTTTTTTTGCATATTTAAAACGCAGTTTCATAGATTTTCATTGTTTTGTTTTTGGGGTTTTTTTTCCCTTAGCTTTATGCCCCCAGACTCTCATTTAAATCCTGTTCAACATCTCTGTTAACCCCAAAGTTTGTTCTTGGATGTGTGTGATATAAAACAGCGGAATCGATTTAGAGAAGCAGAGGAATATGAGGCAAGCAGGTCAAGCAGGTCCATATAGAATGTGCTTTTGATCATATTCTGCTATACCTTAAGAATTTAAGATTTTTTTTTGTACCTTGAAAGAATTTTATTTTATTTATTTTTTTTTGGAAATGTGTGTTGAATACTGATTTGTGTGTATGAGTTTACACTTGTATTCTTTTAAAGACCCTCTTGATTACCATTTAATCAGTTCACAGTGAGAGCTACCAGGCTAAAGTACAGCCTCCACACAACATGGTTTATTTTAAATGTTTTCTAAAGTTAACAGTGAGAAGAGTCCATGTTTATAAATTGACTTTTTTTTTTTTTTGAAACATTTAGAAATTCATCAAAGTGTTATAGATATCATTTAAAACAAAATGCTGATATTTTCTTAGATTGCTCAGCCTCTTTTGCTGATTTATTTATGTGTGGATACAGATGTTTTGATCTGTTCATATAGAAAGCATTGTACTGAATTGACAAGTGTCAATTTTCCAGGGACTTTTAGAACTATGGATTGTGTGGGTGGGGGAGTAAACACACAGTATTACAGACAATGTTTACAGACTTTAAGCCTTTTTAATTCCAGAAAAGTGATGATATGGGCCAGTATAAGTTGCAACATATAGCAGTAAAATCACAATATTGATGTGTTGCCCGTATTGTGCTGCTCTACTATTAATCATTGAGAATGAAGCTGTAATTGTTTCTTTTCCATTGTGGCGGTCCGGTTCAGAAAGAATTTTGTCAAGTTCGAGTCAGGTCCTGGTTCTAAACATGACACTGTGGTCTTAGTTGGTTTGACGTTTTCTGATTATGTTGATAATTTTCTCTGCAGTGGAAGCTCTAGTGTTATTGGAGGACTGTGTAGACAAAAAAAGCAGAGCGAGGGTCCTGCTGAGCTGATTAGCAGGAGTCTCTTCTTGCCCTGGAACATTGGGAAACTGGTGATGTTAAATAGATATTTGTTGAAAATGTCTCTTTTGTGTTTTAAGCCAAGTTACAGAAGCAGTTATGTACTAGAATGTTTTCGCCATATAAATCTTTGCCCTGAAACGTTTGTGTGTGTGCATTGAGTGCACATGCAAGTTAGAAGGCAGAAGCACTGATCTCTGAACTCTGTCATAGTTATTTGTACAGACGTGTGTGTGTGTTTATCCAGGGCACTCATTGCTCATGGTTATTTTGCCTTTAACTGTAATCTGCCTGCTGGTGCTGAAACACTAACACACTTTTGCCGCCTCCCCCTCCTTCATATTTCATGGTTTAATGCTGTGCACTTCATCTCTCTTTATCACTGCTTTAATCTGAACTATCTCTACACTTCATCAGCCTCATCTCACCCATCTCATTATCTCTCCCTGCTCGTTCTGTCTTTCTGCATTCCTCCTCTGTTTCTTCATTTTTACTTTTTTCCTATTATCACTCCATCTCTCTCAGCTTACTGACCTCTCCCAACACCCCCTCTCTCTTGCCTTCCTCTCTTTCTCTTTCTTTGAGCTCATTTCAGTTTCTCTGCTCTCACTCTTTCTCTCTCACTCTCTCTCGCTTGCTCTCACTCTCTCTCTCCTCTATTACTGTCTTCTCCCTTTTTTCTTTCTGTCGTATCCATCCCTCTCTTTGTTCACTCTCCCTTCTTCTTTATCTTCTTTCTCTTCCTACTTCCTCTGTCTCCTCCTTGTCTTCTTTTTCGTTACTTCTTGTTACTGTCTTTCTTTCTCTTTTCTCTACTTCTCCCCTCTCCCTTTCTTTATTTTCTTTCCCATTTGTCTTACTTTGTCTTTCTGTTACTCTCCTCTCCTCCTCTCTTTTCTCCCTCTCCCTCCTCCTTTTTTGTTTCTCTCCCACCACACCTTCTCTTTTTCTCTCCCTCTCTCTCCTTCCTCTTCTTCATCTAATTTGTTTCTCTGCACGTTCTCCCGTCCCCCCCCTTTCTCTCTCTCTACTCAGCAAGTTCCTCTATGTCTTAATTTCTCTTCTTTATTCTTTTTCTTTTTACACCCACTCACTCTTTTACAGCCTCTCTTCGTTCTCTCTGTGGCTGAGTGGTGTGTGTTGGTTGGTTGGTGGTGTGTGTCTGGTGGCTGAGTTTGAGTGTTTGATGCATGTCCTTCATTAGTCTGTTAGATGAGATGAATAAGCTCTTTGGGTAAGTGCTAACGTGAGCTCTGTTGTCATGGGTTAAGATCTATGCTTCATTTAAAATCCTCATTTTCCACCTGAGAGCGACGGAGAGATAGAGAGGGAGATATGGAGAGAGGTAGATAAGTATGAATAATGTAGGCAGTTTTGAGAGCAGGAGAGTGAAACACATGTTCTCTGGCCGTGCACTAATGTAGAAGCGCTTTAGAGCTGACAGCTGAATGACTGCTTCACCCCCCCTCCTTTTTCATCTGTAATCGCGTTTGCCTGATGAGCCCCATAAATTGTGCATCAGGTGATATCTTGTGCTATTAGTGATCTGAGCTGCAGAGAGAAAGAGGGGGAAGAAGGAAACAAAAGAGAGGAGATGAGAACGGAGTATAGGAGAAGAAGAAATGGAAGGAGAGAAGGAAGAAGAGGAGGAGAGAATAGTAGTGAATAGAGGAGACAGAGCTGAATTAAGTGTATCTTGTGAGGAGGCGGTGGTGCTTGTTTCAGGTCTGTGAAATGAACTAGCACTCACATACGGTCCAGCTTTACTGCCCTCTGTTACCACTGAACAATATCACAGCTCACTGACCTCTCCTATCGCTCTACCTCTCCCTCTCTCATTCTTTCCATCTCTCACTTCCCTCTCTTTCTCATTTCAGGTCATTTCAGCTTCTGTTATTTCTCCTCTCCCTTTCCCACTCTCTGTCTCTCCCCTTTTCTTTCTCTTTCTCCCTCTCTGTTGGTCTCTCTATCTATCTCTGTGTCTCTCTGTCTCTGTGTCTCTCTGTCTCTCTCTCTGTTTCTCTCTGTCTCTCCACATTCTCTCTTTGTCTCTCTCCGTTTCTGTGTTTCTTTCTGCCCTCGTCTCTCTCCCTGTCTCTCCCCCTCTCCCTCTCTCTCTTTCTCTCTTTCCATCTCACCCTTTCCCTCTCCCTCTCTCTCTCCCTCTCTAATATCAGGGAGCGTAGTGAAGTGAAGGCTGTAATTAGTGTAGTGATCAGCCCCAGGTCTCGGTGCCTTTTATTCTACTAACAATTCCTGCTTCAGCGGCGATTTGCTCATGCGGACGCGTGTGTGTGTGTGTGTGTGTGTCTGAGAGAAAGAATGTTATTCTTAGCACACGTACAGTTGCACTTGTATTGTTCCTTTGCACTTCAAAGGAACAAAGGAGTGAACTAATGGTAGTGTAAAACAGGAAGGAGGGGACGACTCCCTCCCTAATCACATTCACCTCTACTCCTCCACCTTTGCTCATTCCTTCTGTCTCTCTCTCTCTCTCTCTCTTTCTCTGTCTCTCTGGCTCTCTCTCTCTCTCTCTCTCTCTCTCTCTCTCTACTTCTCTGCCTTGCTCTTGTTTTCTTTCTCCCATTCTCTAGGTCTCCTCTCACTCTTTCCCTCGCTCTCCACCTCTGCTCTTTCAAACCCCTCAATGTAATGTCTGTGTGCGAGTGTCCTCAGATAGGTGCGAGAGAAGCCGAGTGAATTTGCTTTCCTGTGGAAAAGAAAAGAGAGCAAATTACACTTTTATAGCCTTCTGTCACCATCCCTCGCTCCAGCTATTACTCATCCCCGAGGCAGAGAGAAAGAGAGCGAAAGAACACTTCGTTTGCCCTGAGCTGTGTGTGTGTGTGTGCGTGAGAAAGAGAGAGAGAACGAGCATGCGTGTGCGCACATACTAAGATAGGAGGACAAATGTAGGTAACTGTTATTTTGTACTCTATTCAACATTATAGTCTTTATGACTCTGAGAGTGTGGTGGTCAGATTACGGCCACAGAAGGTTTCCTGCTGGCTGGTGGACTCTGTGGACTGTGTATGTGTGCGTATATGTGTGTGCTGTAATTTACAGTGGTTGGCATTTAGAATCCAATTGTGTCTTTATCTCCACATCTGTCTGCAGTAGATTTAAACTCTTTCCGATCCAGCCCCACCCCACCCCCTACTCCCTCTTTCTCTGACATAAAAACACATCCAAATTAGAGATTTAATCTCACTAAAGAATACTTAAGGATTTGGGCCTCAAAGACTCACATTACTACACACACAGACACACACTAGCCTTTTTTAAGTCATCGTGTATGTCATGGTAAAACACATCCACTTAATCTTACTAAAATGATAAAAAACGATTTTGACCACAAATATCAAATAACTACGTACATAAACATACAAACGCACACCCACAGAACATTTTGTCAACGTTAGTCCTAGTGCAGCAGCCCGAAGTATATTTTTTCAGTCGTAATGCACTCTATACTTATGGGTTTTGTGTGTGTGTGTGTGTGTGTGTGTGTGTGTGTGGAGTAGTAAGAAACAGGAGGACAAAATAAATGACAAAAAGAGTGAGAATGAGGTTATGTACAATCAGCCACATTTTCCTCTGCAGATACAGTGTACTGCTTGTTATTTAGCTCTCCATAACAGTCAGTATGAGAAAAAGCCCTGTCCGTTACTATTCATTCTCTGAACTGTTGTTTCTGTGTCATCCTACAAATATCAATGTGTGTTTTTCATTTTTATGTATGCAAAAATTCTTAGTTCTTATGGTGTTGCATGTTTGTTGTAACAATATTCCTTACTACTTTATTCATTTTACCCAGAGTACTGGTATTAAGGATAGTTACCACGGATAAAGTGGTTTTGCAGGTTAGTAATAAATGATAGAGTCTTTTTTATCTACATGTGCTTTGTAATGGCCTTGTAATTGCTCTTTGTAGCAGTGTGGTTAAATTACTTTCTCTATATGCGGGACACATAGAGGTCACACCATCCTCAAGGAATCACATCACTGTTATAATTAGATATGGCTTCTTTCGCTACATTCCTGCCCATCTAATTTTGTCACTTTGCCGCTGTGCATGTGTAATATAATTTAATCCATTGTCATCAAAGCCTCTGTGTCTACAGCAGAACCAGGTAAAAATACTGTTAATCACTCATGATGTTCATTACTGGTATATATGATGTACTCAGAAAAGTGCTTAACAATTTTGACTAACTCAAAACTGTTACATAAAACTAGTCATAGAAGCGTTATGACTAACTCTAAAATTGTAATTTTATCTTTTATTGATGCTTGTATTAAGAAATTAAGAAAACTCAACTGAACTCAATATGATTTCGATCACAGTCTGTAAAACACTGAGATGCTCCCTGCTTGAAGTGCTCTATAAGTAAAGTTATTAGTTTGTTATTGCCATTAGATTTCTGAATGAACACGAACATGAACATTGTATAAAAAAATGTTTTTTCGCATCATTTTTACATTGTTTCTGCCTTGTTGTGTATTGGTTTATGCTTTGTTGTTTTTCCTCCACCCATTGTCATTGCATCTTGTCTTACGCTGACATTTACTGTCAGATGCTCTCATTATTGAATCCTTTCAGAAAGCTGATTAAGATTCTGCCTCCTCCTGCCCTACCTCCCTTCCTCTCTCCTCCTATCTCTCTTTCTCCTTCTGTTCGTCCTTCTCCCCTTCTCTCTCTCCTCGCTCTCTCCTTCGCTTTCCTCCTCTTCTCCTCTCCTCTCTCCCCTTCTGTCTCTCACTCTTCCCTTCTTCTCTCTGTGTCAGCCTTTCACTATCTCTCTGATTCTCGTTTCCATCACTCTATCTCTTTCTCACTCTCTTTTGCTGTCATTCATTCTGTACCTCTGTTTGACCTTTCCTTCCAAGCTCCTGGTTTTCTGCATCACTCGTTTCTTTCCTCTTCTTTGTCTCTCTCTCTTTCTTTCGCTCTCTCTCTCTTTCGCTCTCGCTCTCCCTCTCCCCCTCTCTTTCTTTTTAAAGGTCGTCAGTTGAAGTGTCTTTTTCTTTTCTCGTGTCTCAGCTGTGATTTCAGTTCCCAAGGACACTGAGTATTCCTGTCTTAATTATACACTCTGGGCCCATGGCTGGTACCCCCCCTCCCCAAACACACACACACATTTTATCTCTTCTCCTCTCCTCCAGTTGTCTAAGGTTTATCACTCAAACAAGCACACATACATACACCTCATAACATACTCAGTTTGGACACAATGTCTGGCCTGTTCACTGTAATGACTGCTTTAACCATGCTCTCTCGACATGCGAATGAGTTTAGAAGATAAAGCCTTGTATTTGCTGATAAGAATACTCTTTTGTGTTTAGTTAAGCTGCCATTGACTCTCAAACTTAGTCTCTCTCTCTCTCTCTCTCTCTCACACACACACACACACACACACACACACACACACACACACACACACACACA